>JASANE010008982.1:0-12560 GCA_030248225.1 Trileptium ribeirensis | reverse complement strand
TGTTCTTGGTTCATTTCATGTGCTCCTGCAGCATACGTAATATTGGCATCACGACGGGGAGATTAAGATACAGCCCAGACGTCCTCCGGCGATTAGGTTTCTTACCCCAAGTTCACGCGGCATTTGTCCGGCGATAATAACCGTTGGCAAAAGCACTGTTACGAACACTAGTTACGTATACGATTAGCTATAATAGCGATAGTTAATCAATGGCTTCAGTTTTAAACTATTATTAGGCCTGTTAATTTGTTCAAATGAGTATACCACTGTTTTAGAAAGACCTCAAGACGCTCTTAACACGGTTTAAGCCTTGTAACGCTGACGTCGACCCAATTTTCCCCTCGATTACTTCAGGACAGGCATCAGCCACTTCCACATTTGATTCTCTCAGCGATCCAATAGAACTCAATTGTACAAACAAAATACTCAATCCGCACTTCCCAACGGCGAGGCTGGCTACGCTACTGTCATCATCCACTCTTAAAACTGCTGAGCGCTCCATGCAACACGCGTCCTCCAGTTATTTATCGAAAATAAAGTGCATCATAGGGCAGCCTCATGCCCACTGGGCAGCACGTACAATCATAGTCTAACATAAAGGTGCGCAGGCCCGATTAACCCAAATATAACTATTACCTGACTGCACATTGGTCATAACAAACATCAGCAATATGGCCTGATACGTACACCTACAACTCCGTTGCACAGCAAATTTTGTCTATCCTTAGTTAATAATGGGCGGGAACTATCCAGATCCACCTAGTATGCGAGAGGTCGCTGCATATGTGAATTCGATCTTACTAACGTCCCAAAATTTATTGACGCCTCACGGCGTGGCCCCCACTAAACATATGTAGGCCCTGAATACTAGGATCAGTTCTGGCCGTAAGGGATCCCAGCTGCACCACCATTTTCCATGGTGTGGTGCCCGGACAAACCCGGCTTCCACGACTCCCCAGTGATCTATGCGATGACCTAAGGGAACCGTTTAGCTTAGCAGGCTGCCGGCGGGTTAACCAGGGTGTTCGGCCTGATCCCTATATTGGCCCACGTGTCCAATGGTATGAAGGTCCCCTGCGGGAGAGTCAACCCTTAAGCCTGCTCACAGGTAATAACGCTGACTCGCCTTTCCCTCACAATCCACTAATCCCCTAAGCGGGGTTCTCTGAACCTGCCCTAGCCTAACGAGGCTCCCCCGTTTTGTCCTGAGCGTGTGCCCCTTTGCACTATTCTCTCTTTCTGATACTAGAGTATTTCACGACTGGCCCTGAAACCTAGGCTATGACCACGCGTCAATCCTAATGGTGACCTCGTCGGGGTATGTTCCCGCGATTTGATCACTGATAAAATGTTGGGGCACTGAGGCGGAGGCCCCAGTCCCTTCGGGTCAAGACTCCAACTAAATAGTGTTATATGCCGGGCGGCGAGTGATGCAAAACGATGGTTAACTATGAGTGGTTTGCGATAAGGTGTGTTGATAGTTCAAGTAAACCACAGAGGTAATACGAATGCAGTGGGGTTGCCGGCTTGGGCCTTGAAGCGGAAATGAGGGAAAGCTCGCGCCAGCGGATTTGGTCGACAGGTCGCGGGATGGTGGATGACTTGCTCGCTATGGCCCAAAATTGACTTAGGCTCAAATTATGCTCAAAAGTTATGGGTTCGGGTTTAAATTGATTTTAAAGATTTTGCGAGGGTCAGAGATTTAAACAAAAATTCCTAATTGCTTCAAAAATGACACACGGCTCAATCGATTTACTATTGATCCTTTTTTTGTATTCAGCACACTTTACACGACATTGCCCAATCACTCATTTATAACATTCATAATATAACGTGAAATTTTCCGGCTACCCTAAAGTACATTTTGCAACCTTTTTTGAACACGATACCCTAAAAATCTTTCGATTGAGTTGGGCCAACGAAATGTTTACGAGGCCGATGAGTTTTTGAGAATTTTCCGATAGCGATCTTCTGTCAATTAAACGGTTGGTTACCTAATCACCCACGATGATTTGTCCCATTGAGTAATTTGAACTCCAGGTAAAAAACGGGACCGACGGTCCAAAATTTTACACAATTTCGACAGCGACTGGAGCGGCACGCGAACCGTCTAATTCGAAACTCGCTCTCAGAGGGCTACGGGAGTGGGTCCCGACGTAGATTTTTCCCGTAGTTGCATGACTAGAAAACCCACATACCACCATTCAAAAGTAAAGCTAAGATAAGATTTAACACACCACCAGCTCTAGTCTCTGTTCCGTGCTACGCTCAGTTAGTGAGCCTCCCAAAATTTTCATCGAGTCCTGGGCCGCGGTCGTTTGCATCGCATACTAACCAGGAACGGAAGAAACAGCGGACGAATGGGGATTCGACGCTGCTGCTCGATTCCAGACATTTTAATCAATCACTGGGGACAACTCGTGTCACCCGAGGATGCAAACGGCTACGTCCCCCGAGTCACTCCTATTACCACATATAAATTTTGGCTGACTTAATTAGAGGTAGCTCATAACCAGGTCTCCTCGCATTATAAAATTTTCACCTAAGCCTACATAACAACGCGAATGTTAGCCGAGACAATCCCGGTTCGTCGTCCGTCGGGGAATGATCCACGATATTCTTCGAAAGGGAGTGGTAGAAAACAGTCTGGACCCCTTCTGACCTGCCGGGATGACATGTCAGGGGGCCGCAGAGGCTTTCGGTCAAGGGTCAACGCTCCCAGGGTTCCCTGTTAGCGTAGCTGCACGACTTGGGGTGCCTGGGTGGTTTCCCTTTTTTGTAAAGATGAACGCAACCCCAGCATTTGTGAAAACTCTGCGGGGTATTACTTGAACAACGCCCAAAACCGCGACGATGATCGCGACCGTCTCGGCACTCCTATGAGTTTGTTCCTGAGAAGTATCTTAAAACGGAATCACTTGCCTCAGGCTAGAAATTTCAATCGCTATCGCTTAGAATAAAAATTTTAGTCAGTCTTTTGCATGAACTTAGAAATTTTTTTAATCACTGCCAAAAATTTTGGTCCCCCCTCGGACCTGTGAACGGAAGAAAACATCCGAGGAGCGCGGAACCAGTCGAGAAGTAAGTGAGCACAATTTTGAATTATTTCGTGCAATTTCGCTAATTTTATCAGGGCCCGACCTTTACGGGCGCGCGGAGCATCCTTCCGATAATCCAACGCCCGCAAAGGACGGCCCTTTGTCTGATCGAAACATGTACTAAAGCCAGGGGAGGCTCTCCACCGTGGTGGCACGGCGAGCAACCACCCCTGGTATATGTAAAAGAAAGCAGAAAAACAAAACCTTAATAAGAACGAAATTTTAAAATTGACGACAACCGCCAAAACACGCCACAAAAGCTCGACTGGTCCCAATCGGGGAATTGGGCAGCTCTTTATTGTACAGAGCCGGGCGACGTAAACAATCGAACCTCGCGCTGGTCGGCGCGGGGTTTCCAAAATAATAAAATATATCAGCGCTTTAGGCGCTTAAAATAATTATTAATTTTTTGTTTATTTTTCAGGAACGGGGTGTAGCAGGCGGCCGGGGGCGGGATCATATTCATGCCATGGCTGGTCGCCTGCTTATAAGAAACTGTAATTTATTGTAGCTCCCCTAGGAGGCCCGTTAGAGGCCGTTTAATGCGTGCGCGATAGTAAAATTTTGGGTCCCAACTGAGTTATGGGGATCCTGCGGAGGTCCGTTGGGGCAGGTTGCCCCGGTTTTCGATGGGATAGTTAGTATAGGGCCTAACTGAGGTACAGGGCGCGTAAAGTTGGGGAGTTTTGGTTTTAGATGTGGTGATTTAGGGCCTTAAAATTTGGGAGGTTTAAAGCCAGATTGGGGGCCCATAAATATTTACGGGGTGGGGTTAGGTTGACCCGAATGAGTAATTTTGAAACCTTATAGGTTCCCAGTTACGATGCTAGCACCCCCTTTCGCTTGAACTATTGGAGACCCCGAAATTTTCCAAAATCACAAACCACCCTTTTTACGTTGAGTTTAGTCATCTTGTCATAGCGTTCCCTAAAATATGAAACGACTATTCACAGCATCCCATGAAATATTTATATATACACAATAATTCTTCATTTCCCTGTGTGTCAGGTTAGGTCCCCCAGGTCCCAAAACATCATAAAACGCACTTTTGTTATGGGGGTCTCGCACAGCACCCCGAACAATCCTGACACTTGGCACCATATACAGCATACATTACACTATTAAACAACACTTACATATACGTTAGCGTTTACGAATGCGCGCCGGAATCGACCCTGGGGCACCGAATGGACGAAATTGTTAAGTCAAATTGTGATAGAACGTGAAATCTTTCCCCTTGTCCCCGGCCCATCCGTACCGCCTTCCAATGCGAATCAATTATACAATAGTACATCACTATTATTCATAATGCAGTAGCAGTCCTGGGATCGATCGGATACCTCGACAGTAGAATTTCGGTTCAATTTTGGTGCGAAATCACCCCGCGCACCTCGGGCTGGTGGAGCGTGATTACACATCTATAGCACATAAATACAGTATTTGTTTTATTCAACACAATTATGAATAACACGTCAATAAATCCCTGGATCACGCTCCTCCGGTATCCGATCGCCCTTCACCCACTGAATTTGAAGCCCTTATGGCCTGAATTTGAATATTTGGAATTCGGCATAAAAACTCGGGCTGTTACACGTTCCGTTCCTGGTTTTGTTTTTAGTCAACTGCAGCACGGAAATATAAATTAATATCAAGAAACGTTCAGTTCGAAATGAACAACACAACATGTTTAATTGAATTACAAGAGCTCCCAACTAAATACAAACTATATCGGTACAGACAACTATTTGATAACAAAAACAATTATTTTTGATAACGATACTGCGCTAGAAGCCACAAAATTAATGGCAATTTCTTTTTATTTTGCGTCTTTAATTTTAAAATGGAACATCTATAAAACTAATCATTAAAACTGTGTGCAAACGCGAGACGCACCAAATTAAAATCCTTTAGGAACGTCAGTAGGAAACAGCTGCATGTACAAGATTGCCAGCCTCAAGGGATATTCAAGCATACTTAGCAGCTAAATGTGAAAATTTCCCGCATCTGACTGCATCACAGGTTGCTGCATGTAGATTGCCTGCCTCAAGGGATATTCAAACACACCTAACAGCTGAAAGTGAAAATTTCCCGCTGTAAAATCTGACTGCATCACAGGTTGCTGCATGTAGATTGCCTGCCTCAAGGGATATTCAAACACACCTAGCAGTTAAAAGTAAAAATTTCCCATATTGATCAAGACCTGAGCGCGGGCATAAATCTTGAGCACATGGGTACCTGTAATTTTCAAAATCTTACATGTTCAGCAGCAAACGCTATAGTTGAAATAACTAGGCAGTAGTTCACACAACCAAAAAGACATATTATATAATAATCGCGCTTAGGGTACACAAAACTTGGTACTTTTACCACCCGCTGTCGAAGTTAGTGTGGAATTGAAATGACACCTTGCTGAGTGGCTTAGGGCAGTGGGCTCTGGGAACAAAATTACTAAATTGTTCCTTCACTATATACAGTTTAAAAGAGTAAAAATCCGATTTCCATTATCAGACGCTGTCTAAAAGGCTGAGTTAGTGAGCATCGGTCTGAAAAACTAAGTGATTTGTTGAATCGGTGCTATAGCAAAGATGGTGGGACCTGTCCAATTACACAATACCTTTAAACAAAAAAATATTTCGTGTACGTTGGCTGGTTGGGCGATAGAGAGATTGACGACGAAATTGGACCATTAATTCTTCGTGTAGCCTGAGCAGCGAAAACCAGTGGCAAAGAATTAACTACTAGTTGTAGCTCTATCGAAATTGCATAATGTAGTGAAGCATAGGTACACATACGCCTTTTGCATCCGTAGACAGTCAGCTCTTGATAGCATACGTCGATATGCTATATGTGGATGTCACACAATAACGCACAAGTTATAACAAAACTAACACCGGTAATAAGTTTCCAATGCCCCAAAGCCCACAAGTGCAAGCTATCAGCCTCCCAGGACGTAACAGCAAAATTAGGAATTTTGGATCGATGAACCATGGCGGCGCCATATCCCTGTACCCATAGAACTATAGATCGCAGAGCAAAACCAACATCAGCAATGCGTTTGCCATGCCCAAAAATCCCCAAAGTAAAACTTTTCAGTCGCCCAGGACCTGAGAACAAATTTTCGAGTGTTGGGTCGAGGAACCACGGGGTGCCATGCCTCAAACCGCATGAACCGGTGCCGTAATCAAAAAACAAAAAGAAGCATCGGCATTCATGGTTTTACTATGAAATAAACCCAACCAGAGAAAAAAATTCAAAAGTTAAGATAAAAATAACCTTGCTTCCATGAAGGGTACTAAAATGAGGCTAAAAACTCACATTATGACCCATGACCCGAGATCAAAAATCGTTTTGGGATGTACCCGGTAAATTTATGCCGGTTCGAATGAGCCCAAGATTATGAAAATCGGTCAAGTCTTTCGCGAGTTATGGGCGATCACACACACAGAATTTAAAAGATCTCACCAAAACAACACACAATCTCTAATATATACATTCTGATTACGAATCTAAGCAAAGAAGGACAGTTTAAAGTCAATAAAGATAAACCTGATAGCCACCGATACAGGTAAAAAGTGGCGGAATTCGCGGTCCTGAATAAACACTCTGATCCGCTGGTACGGGCTTAGTGACGGGTGAGGAGCCTCTAAATTTTTCGGCGGTATTTTCAAAATTGTGATAGTTTCACAAAAGTAGATAATTGTGCGGACTACAGAATAAACTTATTAATTTTAGCATGAAAACCTGACGACTACATGAATTACAATGGAACTTGCATACAAAGCACTATTAAAGCGTCGCTGAGACGATTGCTGATAACACATGAATTTAATTTAAATGTATGCAAAGGGTTTGGAAGAATTTGACAATTCCATCCTATTGAAAATTAACAACAAAGTTTAGAATTCAGTTAGTAATAACAAGAGTGCATAAGGGAAAAGTAAGGCATTTTCCTGTACTCTAAGGCTAGCCTATGTCTGATGACACGGGCGTTTTCATCTTTGCTCTTCATGCACAGACCGTTCACGTTATGTGGGTGGTAGCTGGGACCCCCTATTTTGTGGGATGTGGTAGGTCGAACCCCCTAGTTTCGAAAGGTGGGTCGGTTGAACATGCAGCTGCTTATCAGTCGACCTCCGTCAAAACTGGGGTCCATACCTACCAAACCAACAAAAATTTGGTTATCCGAACTTCCCCATAAAGCATGGGGTTGTGCATGATGACCTTCAGAATTAGGGAGTAGATCAAAAACACCGCGTCATACAACTCGAGTTCACATTAGAGGGCACGGAAGGGGCATACTCTTCCCTTATGTTCTTTTGGCAATAGAATATAGATTCAAAAGAACGGGACTTCAAATTTAGTCAAGAACAACCGATACAACATAGTACATGACCGGATAGGTATTCGATCGCCTACACAGCCATCATTTTGACAGATTCTGTCCGGACAGTATTGATCAAATCTTGATTTAACAAAAATACAAAGCGCAAACACGATATTTCGAGCGTCGAATTATGATTCAAAATAGCGAGCGATCCGGGCAAAACTGGTCGACCGTCGACAATAAACGCCCGCTGACCTTCGTTCAAGATATTAAATTCGCCGGTGGGTTTCATCTTAATTGTCGCTTGCCGACGTGAAATTTTCCATGCGGGACCTTCCAGCGATACGTCGATATCGACGGAGTTATTTTTCGCACCGCGCCCTAAAGTAATTTTTTTCGATCTCATTAAATATCGTACCAGTCGGCCACGTAAAACAGCTAGGGTCTGCGAATCGAGTGCTGCCGGTTGCCGTACGCCAGTTACACTTTCGACCAGGACTTGCAGTTTTGGAATTTCGTTATCGAGCGCAGAAATTTCGTGCCGCGCAATCTTTGAGGCCCGTTCGCGCTCAGCTTGTCCCAGAAGGCGACGTGCGCTGGGCCCTAGACACGGATTTACCAGCGACGAAGCTGGAACTGTCGCCGGCAATTGTTGCAGAGACTGATCCAGCGTCGCTTCTAGGACGTTATCCTCAATATCCGAAAAGCCAGACACTTTGAAATCGGTACTACTGCAGCCCGCATTCCGAATTTCAGATACCGGTTTCTGATCTGCCAGCAGTTGATACTGCTTGAGCATATGCCAATGATGCATGAGGACCCGAGGAGACCGGGCTGGATGAAAAACATCAGCCCGCTGCACAAGAAGGGTTTCAAACGTTGCTGCAGTCGGCGGTGGTGTTGTTGTTGAAGGCAGAGCTTTGAGAATATCTTCCTCTGCTTTGCTAAAAAGCGTTTTTGCTTGTATTCCAACGGTTACCTCCGGATTTAGACGGCGCATTGCATCGATTGCATTTTTCGCAATCGTTCGATCGTACAATAAGCAATACCAGCGTTGATGCAACTCTTGGATTGAAAATTTACAAGAAAACTTGACGCCCCTATGGACTGCTTCAATGTCATTCGTCTGCAGCACTGCAGTGATCAGGCCAACGTCATCTGTAGCTTGCCAGCGGCCGACACTTTTTAACGGCGAAAGCCCGTCATCTTCCGTCATTTGTTCTCGTCTGCTTGCGTTTAGCCTTGTCGTTCTTTTCCGATTTTTGGCCATCGGAGCGGATTTACGTTGAGCGACCGCAAACGCAGTGTTTGATACAGGAACTTTGGGCGGATCGGGCACCGGAGGTAGAAGAGCTGGATCCATCTTGGCAACAACTGCTAGTTCAGCGCAGCCCTGATGCACACTGTAAGGCTCCATTTTTCCTACGTTGTTTGAAGCTTCAAATCGCGGATCGTCGGTCAGTGCCTCACAGCTAGACGTGTTACAAATGTTATGAGTAGTTGACGCAGCCTGAAGTTCTCCGCAACTCATGTCTGAAGTTGCGCTAGCGTGATTCTGTGCCGACAACTGGATTGCACCATTGTGGGGGTAGCCATCCAAGTTGGTCGCTTTGCTGACAATCACGGCTGGACCATTGCTGAACGCCATAACCGGCTGTATATTCCGGCCCCCCGATCTGTTGGGCGACCTCTGAAAACAACTGTCATTAGAGGTATGAGCTTCGTTGAAATGGCTCTTCAATGCCTCGGGTTCTATTGACGCAACAACATTTTCTACGCTACGGGATACTGCGTTACCTTCGATTTTGTCTTTTTTAAACTCACTATTAGCGACAACAGGGCTAAGTGTTTCGCACGTCGGTCTCATTGTAACAAAACCAACACCAATTCCATGACCCTTAAACAATACAGGTGCTGGGCACAGGCCCGAAAATCCGCCGGCCAACAACTTTTGAATCTTGCAGTGGTAATAGAATGTCATCCTCAGCTACGAGTAGCAATTCCATGACCCTTAAACAATACAGGTGCTGGGCACAGGCCCGAAAATCCGCCGGCCAACAACTTTTGAATCTTGCAGTGATCACTGGCTGCGCTGCTGGTTGTTGCCAGATGGTCCGCTCTTCTACCTCCGGTGCCCGATCCGCCCAGTTCCTGTATCAACACTGCGTTTGCGGTCCTCAACGTTAATCCGCTCCGATGGCCAAAAATCGGAAAAGAACGACAGGCTAAATCGAAGCCCGACGAGACCGAATGGTGGACTCATGCGATAAGATGACGGCTTTCGCCGTTGAAACATTGTTCGGCCGCATAAGAAGCAAGCTGACAGGTGATGTTGGCCTGATCCTCTGGGTGTTGGGTCCATAGGGGCGTTTTTCTTTATTTTCATCCAAGTTCATCAACGCTGGTATTCTTATTGTAATAAGATCCAATGCAATCAATATGCGCCGTCTAAATCCGGAGGTAACCGTTCGGATACAACAATAAACCTTTTGCAAAGCGGAAGAAATATATTCAAGTCTGCCTTCGGTCATCCATAGCCCACTGCGGCAGCGTTTGAAACGCTTCTTGTGCAATGGGTCGCGTGCTGATGTATTTTTGTTACCTTCTTTCTTCTCCCCCTATTTTAATATGGTTTAAAGTCAGATTAACGCGTCTGGTCCACGTCAAAAATGTTGTTGCGTCATGACCGAGGCAGTTGAGCCTCGAGACGAGCTGGTGTATTGATGACAGTTGTTTTCAGGGGTCAGCCCCGACGGGGGGGCCCTGGCCGGCATCTGGCGTTCGCATGCATTCCACGTGATTGTCAGCAAAGCGACCAACTCTGGATGGCTACCACCACCGATGGTGCAATCCAGTTGTCGGCCGCCGGGTAGGCCTAGCGCAAAGCTATTTACAGATTTTCGGCTGGGTACTTACTCACTATTTGTAACACATTCTAGCTAGCTAACCAACAAATTGACGTAGGAAAAATAGAACCTAATACCTAGCTAGCTAATGTTGCCCAAATATATTTTACTCTTTTACTCTCCCAATTGCCCAATTTATATCCAACATCTACACTAAATTCACTCATTAATCCGCTCAATGGCCCAAATCAAAAAAGGTAAATTGAGCAGACGAGTGACACTCACCGTTCAATCATTGTCATATGCTCAAGTTGCCAGTATATTCACTGGTGGCAGTGTCAAAAACCGGTATCTGAAATACGGAATGTTTTCTTGCAGATTTTTAGATACCGATTCCATCAAAGTGTCTGGTATTGCTTATATTGAGGATAAACGATTGCTAGAAATGCGATGCCCATTCTAATCCAAAATTCGGTTGGATCCACGAAAACACTTTTTAGCAAAGCAGAGTGCAACTTCCCCCCCCCCCCCCCCCACCGCCCAAATATTTTTTCGCAGAAACCCTTCTTTTTTTTCGCCCAGTGTTTCATCCCAGCCCAGGTCTCCGTCCTCATGCATCATTCACATATGTAGAGACGGTATCAATTCTGGCAGAATCAGAATCATATTGAAATTCAGAATAATTTACCCATTCAATCTATCATTTTTCGGATATTGATAACGTCTCAACAACACTAGATAGTTATCTTCAGACGAATTTCAGCAACAGTTTCAGCTTCGTCGCTGGGTTAAATCCAGTATCTAAGGCCCAGCGCACCATCGCCTTCTGGGACGAGCTGAGCGCGAACGGGCCTCAAAGATTGCGCGGCACGAAATTTCTGCGCTCGATAACGAAATTCCAAAACTGCAAGTCCTGGTAAAAAGTGTAGTTTGGCATACGGCAACCGGCAGCACTGCGATTCGCAGACCTTAGCTGTTTTACGTGGCCGACAGGTACAATTGTTTAATGGAGATCTAAAAAAAATTATTTTAAGGGCGCGGTGCAAAAAATAACTCCGTCCATCTCGACGTATCGCTGGAAGGTGCCGCATGCAAGATTTCACATTGCGCAAGCGACAATTAAGATGAAATTTCACAGGCCTATTTAATATCTTTGAACGAAGGTCAGCGGGCGTTTATTGTCGACGGTCGACCGGTTTTGACCGGATCGCTCGGTATTTTGAATCATAATTCGACGCTCGAAATATCAGTATTTGCGCTTTGTATTTTTGTTAAATAAAGATTTGATAAATACTGTCCGGACAGAATATGTCAAAAATGATGGCTGTGTCAGGCGAATTTAACAAATACCTATCCGTTCATGTACTATGTTGTATCGGGCCTTTTTTCTTGACTAAATTTGAAATCCTCGTTTCTTTTGAATCTATATTCTATTGCCGAAAGAACATAAGGGAAGAGTATGCCCCTTCCGTGCCCTCTAATGTGAACTCGAGTTGTATGACGCGGTGTTTTTTGATCTACTCCCTAATTCTGAAGGTCATCATGCACAACCCCATGCTTTATGGGGAAGTTCGGATAACCAAAGTTTTTGTTGGTTTGGTAAGGGTATTGGACCCCAGTTTTGACGGAGGTCGACTGATAAGCAGCTGCATGTTCGACCCACCCACCTTTCAAGAAAGTTTGGGGGTTCGACCTCCCCATCGTCCCACAAAATTAGGGGTCCCAGCTACCACCCACATAACGTGAACGGTCTGTGCATGAAGAGGCAAAGAGTCGAAAACGCCCGTGTCAGTCGGACATTAGGCTAAGCCTTAGAGTACAGGAAAATGCCTTACTTTTCCCCTTATGCAGCTCTTGCTATTACTAACTAAAAATTCTAAACTTTGTTGTTTAATTTATCAATAGGATGGAATTGTCAAATTCTTCCCAAACCCTTTGCCATACATTTGAGATTAAATTCATGTGTTATCAGCAATACGTCTCACGACGTTTTAATAGTGCTTTGTATGCAAGTTGCATTGTAATTCATGTAGTCGTTCAGCTTTTCATGCTAAATTTAATAAGTTTATTCTGTAGTCCGCCACAATTCTTGTACTTTTGTGAAACTGTCACAATTTTGAAAATTGCCCGCCGAAAAATTTAGAGGCTCCTGGCCCGTCACTAAGCCGTACCAGCGGATCAGAGTTGTTTATTCAGGGACCGCGAATTCCGCCACTTTTATACCTGTATCGGTGGCTATCAGGTTTATCTTTATTGACTTTAAACTGTCCTTCTTTGCAGCAATACATAAGA
>JASANE010008981.1:0-14791 GCA_030248225.1 Trileptium ribeirensis | reverse complement strand
ATATCGCTTTAACTGCTTAACCAGTTCTAGCAACGGATACCTAATACACGTTGAATACATGCTAATACATGCAATACATTTATTGTTCTACCATAAACAAAGTTGTTTTGTCCACTACAAATATGAAGTGACAAGAGTGTCAATTGTATTTTGACCAGAAAAATGATTATGAACTCTTATTTCGCAAAAAAATTGGATATCGATACAGTCAACAGTATATGTTTTTCATATAAATAACATACGCAGTGAAAATAGTAGACACATAATAGACCATAAATCGCTAAGTCTTAAATTATAAACCAATATATTAGATATACATTAATTACATTAAATACATTAATTACATATAGAATTATATACATTAATTCGGGGACTAAAAGATTGTTCTGTATACATTATTCCAGGCCTAAATCGTGATGGTTTTTGCATTATTGCTAACATGGCACTGGTATTTTATGTTTTCGGTCCATAACGAATGTTTGCAGGTTAGATGATTCACCGCAGTGACAGATGAAAACCCCTGGATCGTAATGAATAATTTGCCACAAATCAATGTAAGATACGAACTCTTTAAAACTTTGAATAGCAAGAGGAATCATGTATAGGACAGAAACGTTCTAACTCCATTTGGTGTTGGAACCTTGTACCAAGTAGACAGTGGTACCATCAGCTGAACTTCGATAACAGCTGTCATGTTGATGCTAGTTTTGCCGTAATAGTTGGCCGAAATTAAAGACACATTCGCTAAAAACAAATTCAACTCAGTTTTAACTATTTCATTATCTGGCGAACATTGATAATTATGCATCATTTACAACAAGATGCGTACGCATGGTACTTATTATGTCACGCGTTCAAATGGGCTAGCTACTATGTCACGCGGGCAGTCCAGCTCGACTATTAAATTTTGAATAGCTTGGCTAGGCTATGCGTTTGTCACCCACTGTCGCGCCGGACGCTGCTTTTGTCACGAGGTGTTCAGCTGAGCCCTTATAGCTTAAGCCAGAGACTATTTAGTCCGCGAACATTAAGTTTTATTATACGTATCTAAATAATGCCCCAAAAGCGGCATACAGCTTAAAACGTTAATTGTATATATTAAAACAAATATATAACTTAGAATTAATGTGAAAATACTATAGAACAAAATGCTATTACACTAAGTACAATACTAAATAAAATTTCTCAATTGACAGTTCAGCCGGACGCTCCGTTTGTCACGCAGAGGCTAGATAAGCTCCTTATTTGTCAGATGCATTAGTTTAGATCAAACTCAACCGATTGCCACGAATTATCTAGCAATGATTTGCGTTTTCGCACTCGGCGGTCCATATGTGCCCAACACATTACGCGTCTTGCCTGCATCAACTTACTCTGGATTGTTGTCTTCAGAGACTTTACATTGTTGCCCAAAACGCACTTTCAGTTGTATTCACGAAGACTGCATAAAAACCTGCAACCAGAGTTTCAAATACCGAATCAAACAACAGCTGGCATTTCTCGCTGCGAATTACTCCCATGCATGTCAGGTAAAACTTATTGTCCGCATTACTGGTTCCGGTGATTATAACGAGGATCATTTTCTCAGCCGAGCTTATAAGTTACATCCAGCTGGAGTAAGGCATAGCTGTCTAGCATTTGTTTAGTGGACGTGAAAAAGGATGTGGTTCTGCCGCTGATTTCAAACAAATGCACAAACCGGTGGTCCATGGCTGTAGCGTTGTCAACCGACTTTTCTTTACACCACTCTTCGACCTAAATTGAATGGATTTGGTTATTGCCAGGTTTTGCTCGTTTAGTGTAGCCTATTGCATTATATAACTGATTATTCTTCGGGACAAACAATCCTGCGGAATGCAATGTCTGTTTAATGTGAGTTGTTTCAATACCAATACTAGCAGCTTTGTAAAATTTCCATATGGTTTCGTGTTGCACACTATGATACTTTTCCCTGTGGTCATGGTGGTTTGATTCATACAATGATCGTCAGAGCCATGACGACTGTAGTCGCACGGTGAAGAAATTTCTTGTTTGCTCTTAAATTTTATTTTTACCGAACAATATAATTGTTTTTCCATACTACCGTTGAGCGTTACTCTTGAGGAAAATGCGCATTTTTTGTACCAAATGCACAGTTTTATAGAAAAGAAGCATAACAAAATATGCTATTTTGACGCAAAGAATGGTCACCTCGTTATGCCTTTTACTACATTAGGAAATGTTTAACCTGAAGTTTAAGACTCAGATAGTCCAAACGAATTTCTGTCTGTTTCTGCACCAAAATTTTATGGCGACTCGTATCAACATGCCCTACATAGCTAGGCATGAAGATTCTGTTTCTGGTTTTTCTTTTTGATTATAATTTATCAATTACCGTTAAATTCCAATAAATTTTACGGTAGCTGGAAATTCGCCAACCTAGGGGCTTAGTATGAATAATATTCAGAAATAAAAAACTGTTTCTGCATTACGGTTAGCGAAGGATACTATTATGTGACAAAGTTTGAATATGATTTACCAACCAAAACCATCATAATTTGGTTGAAATTGACTAAACTGAGTGAAACGCGTTGTATAGTTATTGTATTTATGCGAAATTCAAGTTTTATATGCGGAAAGATTTCTGTATTTGCCGCAGAGAAGTGATTATAACGCAGATATTTAATAATAGTAACATCTGTTTAATTTGGCTGATGCGACTACAGGGAGCATATTCAATAATACAAAATTTAGTCCAAGAAAAATTTACGAACCGCTAGAATTCGAAATTTTGCAACAATTTAATAGATGAATGCAGTAAAATTCGCAAGAAAATTCCGTCTGTTTAAGGAGGTTAGTTGAGTAAATTTTAGGAAGTAAAATAAATATATTCGTAGATGCCTAGATGTTGTTAGGATGACGTTAAAGTAAGGATTATGCTGCCTTGCCTACCTCATAATAACTGGTTGAACCAAACACCCCTTATGGATCATTTACCATAAGATGCGTTCGTGTGTTCCGACTTATATCACGCGATCAAATGAACTAGTTCAGGTGAACTAGGGCCCAGCCTGACTATACTGGTACAAATAGAAAGTCTGACTGAGCTAATTGTGACTATCCAATGGCACAACTCGACTATGCGTGACAACCGAAGGGTTCAGGTGGACTGTGAAATAATAGGATTTGTGTACATAGTGATTTTCTGGCACTTATAAAGCAGTTGAATTGGAGACGCCAAATAATTCTTATTTTGTAACTCTCTAGTGATGGCAGTGAAACATACTTTTGATTAACTGCTAAATCATGTAGAGAAGACGATATGTCATTTCTGTTAGCTACTGCATTGGCTTGGTACACGAGCCTGACGTAGCAAATTCTTTGTCGAATATATTTTCTGAACAGCTATTATTTTGCGACAACATCAACTCTTGCTGTGTAATGACTGCGATTAGTCTTACTTCGTTTCTGAAAAGAAAAGCTAAAATTTTATTTATTTGCGTGTCATTGTTAATTTCCAAGTTTAGGGATTTGTATAACCTAGTATATAAACGTCACGGTGGCAACGACATTGCTTTAGCCAATATTTGTGCATTTGTAACGTGAAGCCGCTGCTGCAATTCATCATTTAAATATACACTTCTAAGGAAGTAAATATATATACTTTCATTGCGGAATAAAGGGAAATCAGGAAATTGAAGTCGATCCCCCACCACCGAAACATGTACAGGTGCCTAAGATAATGGACTTGGCGGAGGTAGGTCATGGTACTAACCAAAAATTTTCTGCAGGCTAACTGCTGTTACCCCATAAGGGTTAATACTGAGCCTTACGATTTTTTTAGTTTTTTGTACATTTCGGGAGATTTGCCATGCCTCGGGAGGGATTGTTAGGCGTGGCGCCATGGGGAGTTGGGGTGAGGAGGTTTTGTGGCGCCTCACCGGCAGGCAGGTGCGGCATTTCGGGAGGGTGTGTAACACCTCGCGAGACGTGCGGCGCCTCCGCGCGGGGGGAGGGCGTGGATGCAGCGCCAAGAGGGAGGAGGATGTGGCGCCTCAGGATGACGGGAGCTGCTACGCTCGGTGGGGACAGCAGCGCCTCGATGGGGGTACGGCGCCTCGACGGCGAGGCTACGAAACCTCGGGGAGGAAGGGTATGTTTGCAGCGCCTCGGAGCGAGGGGGTAGGGCCTCAGAGGGGTGGGGAGCGACGCCTGGGTGGGGGAGCCGCACCTTTGAGTGCGAGGGTGCGGTTTCTGGGGGATGGTTGCAGCGCCTCAGCGCGGATGTGTGTTGCTCTAAGAGACGAGAATTCGGCACCTCGGGGTTGGGAGCGATAGTGCGGCTCTGCAGGAGGAGGGGTGCGGCACATTCGGGCGATTACGGTGTGTCGAACGGGCGGCGTCTCAGCGGGGGTGTGGCGTCTCAGCGGGGGTGTGGCGCCTCAGTGGGATATGGGGGTTTCAGTGGGGGTGCGGCGCCTCCAGGACGACGGTACGCACCTTGGGGGGACGGTTCAAGGGAGGGTGCCGTGTTTCGGGGGAGGGTATGGGTATGACTCTTCAGGGGAGGATACGGTGCCTCGACGGAGACCACTTCGGTGGAGCATGCAGCGCCTCTGTGTTGGGGCCGGAGCCCCTGCGGGACCTCGGTGGGGGGTATGGCGCTTCGAGGTTGCGGAACCTCAGGGAGAGTGTTGCAGCGCCTCGGCGCGGGTGTCTGTCGCCTTGGTGAGGGATGCGGCGCTTCGAGGGCGAGGCTACGGCACCTAGTGAGGGGGTAGGTTGCGGCGCCTTGGCGGGGGGGTGGTGCTTCGAAGGGAGAGTGCCGCGCTTCGGGGAGGTGGGCAGGTGTGTGATTCTTCGAGGGAGATACGGTGCATCCAAAGAGCGCGCCTCAGTGGGAGGTGCGTCACTTTGTGCTAAGGGTGCGGCGCCTCGGTGCGGGCTCCAGGCGGGGGGGGCTCTGACCATGAGCATGTATGGTCTAAGGGTTTATTACTTGGATTACGTGTGATTCTGTCTTTGCATGCAGTGCCTTATCCAATATATATATAGCAACAGTTTGAAATGACTGGTATGGTATGCTTTGAACACCGCGTATATATACCTCAGTAATTAAAGGTGTAGAACAATCCTAGTTCCAAATGGAGTCGTTGTTCACCTTGAACCCGACGTTAAGTTCCTCGTTTCTGTTACGACGTATTTATAACGCCTATGAAACCTTATAACGTACAAAACGAAATATTATCACGTAATATATTTATCTTTCCCGAGGCGGCTGAAAAGCGGGGAATGGCTCTTGTGAGAATAAGCGACACTACAAAGCGTAGGAGACTAGGATCTAAACCTTAATAACTACTAAATACAAAAATTGTTTGTATTGCAGAATAATCTTGCGTTTAGCGAAACATATTGTAAATATATATTTAAATTTAGTCTAATGTCATATGTAATTTTTTTATTTATTAAACAAATATAATTTTAAACATATATTGAACGGAGGGTTTTGCGCAAAAAATAACCAAAGAAAATGATTTCGCGGACTGTATGACGCTTTGCTCGCAGATTAGAAGAGTTTGAGTCAACTCTGCGTGACAAATGTATAGTCCAGCTCGTCTGTCGATGACAAATGCATAGCCTAGCTAGGTTGTTCTAAATTTTGATAGTCGAGCTGGACTATGTGCATGACATCTAGATTGTTCATGCGAACGCGTGACATAACTCTGACCAGAAGCACGCATCTTATCGTAAATGATGCATAATAGTAACGAGTTTTAGGATGTAGCAGCATATTGCTATAAAATTGTTGCATTTGATATGCTGCCAACCTATATATATCAAATGGGGTTATTGTACTCAAGTTACGTTGCTGTTCGCAGCTTAATAATAAATTACCAGTAAAGTTTTAATGGTTATAATTATCTACTGGGCAAACTTACCGTTAATTAATTGAACGGTATTCCCAACTACAACTCGCACATTAAAAGCAGTTTGATTAATTAGCGTTAGGCCTTTAGTGCACTAAATTCGGAGAAGAAAAATTATGCAATTTTTGTATCAAATCCACAGCTTTCAAGAGAAGAAGAATAATCCATTATGTTATTTTGTGGTAAAGATATAGTCATCTAAATGTGCCTTTTACTACATTTGACTAAGTCGACGCTAAAGGTAACGATAGCGACGGTCCAAATAAATTTTTTATGATTTTCTGCATTATATTTTGTGGCGGTTAATACACTGACAATATTACAGCAAGGTAGACATTAAGAAATCTAATTTTGGTTTTGCTTTTCGCTTTAAAATTAAATTTCTTTTGTCAAATTTCATTAAAGTTCTATTTTTATGTAGTTGAAAATTGACAACCGAGATGTTTAGTATGTTTGCTATACCCATCGATTTAGCGAAATTTGGTCTATTAATGGATATTATTTTGTTAGTGAGATATATCAGTATGGAAGCTGCAACGTATTTAAATTTATATAATCTTGGAGCATGTATATTTTCATCTGCGCATTATTTCCTAACATATAAATTGACTATGATATGCTGGTAGAGATTGTTTTGTTAAATATAATTTGTTTGGAGAAAGAAATGGACAGAACGCCTCGAAAGACAAACAAAACATGAGAAGGATTTGAGAGTATGTTCGAGATGATTTCGTATCTTGTCGTCTGTGAAAATACTATCATCAATCAAGGTGACTGTACAAATAATAAGCTGCTGTTATTACCAAGAGCCGAAAATATTCGACTGTACTGAAGATTGACACTCTTCAAATTGCCAATGTTAGCGGCTGATCGATTTTGGAATTACCAGCCCTGAAACATGACTGACATTATCGATAATAAACATGGCCTATTGCTTCCTTGCCTTGGAGCAACGACTTAGACCCGCCAATGGTCATAGATCACTAAAATCAATAAACCATGTGGTCGACTACTGAGATTCTTGTGAATGTCTTATATTTTCTAGCTAATTCCGTTCATCATTAATGATAGGTTGAACTAAGACTATGCCACGTAAACAGTAAGGATCCCTACTGGTTGCAATGCAACACAGCTGACATCTAAATCGTCATAGATAGACGTTGCTGCCGAAACCTGATACAAATAGGATATTGTGTCGTTTCAGAGATCAAAAAACTTGGCCTATGTTTAGTAATCTAGGGCATGGGTGGAATGTAGGTCGGTGGTCAAGCAGCGTGTCGAACTGCAAGGCGAGGGGTATCGGAACATGAGAAGGGTGTAAGTCTGTAATTCGGGTGGTGCAGGCGCTAGTGGAGCCAGAGGGAGGTGGGTGGAGTGGCTGTCTCAGTTGGGCCACAAAAAATAAAAATATAAGTGTTAGAACAATTTTTTGATAAAAGACAGGTCGAGATCTGAGTCCCCACCCCTCGGTCAAACATATGGGAACCCACCAGTGGGTCCAGAAGCGCATACAGAGCGTAACGTCGTGACTCCAGCCGCGACGTAGAGCTGCCGTTATCAGTATAAATCTGAAGAGTGTCACACTTTTTAGTTCAGTCAAGTGGTATTGGCCTCTAATTGACTACCATTTTTAGAATAATACAATTAATTGGTGCTTTTTGCATTGTTAGATGTCGTCTTCGCTAAACTTGCAAAACCAGACATTTTAAGCACATTGTGAAAATCAGCCATTGTTGTACGGAACCTTCCACTTTATCAAACGCACAAAAATTATCTCAGCCATCATGGAATCTGATTTATATAACAGTATACAAGCAATCATGATATAGTTAACAACATAACTGCTAAAAACAAACACATTACCAACCATGAAAAAGTTACAAATTTCTGGAACTATAAAATCTCAATTAAATAATTCAAATTTTTTTATGAAGACATCCGATGCTACTGCTGTAGTTGAATAGCGTGTATATTATAGGCGCGTGGATAAAACTGCCCGTTGAAAATTCTGGGAATTTTGGCATAATTTGGTGAATATTAGCACAAATTGACAAAAAGTGGACAAAATTTCAGCAAAATAGAGAAAAATTTGCAAAAATAAATCTGGGATATTGGGTGATATACAATAAGGAAAATTGGGAAAAAAATTTAGCGGAATGGGGGAAATTATGAGTTCCTAACAATTTCGAATATTTACCCACGCCGCGTTCATCTCCTCTTCAGTGAAATGTCATCTACCTACCTAAGCCGACGGACATCACGTACCTACGGTGTGTGTATATATCTTAACGTTATAATTTTTAAGTGATGTTTTGTATTTTCCTTGGTAATTCATTTTATAGGACATAACCAACTTGTTAATTTCGCAAAAAACAGAAAGCTTGTAGTCTTAAATTTATTCGAAAGCTGACTGTTAAATGACAAAATTTAAACGTTATAACACTTACTGTTATTCTTTTATGGAATATCATAATGTAATATATCCAGTTGTTTCTAATTAATAACTACAGCTTAAGGTTATCTAATGTTTTACTGCAAAGAAAAATATGTTCATAGTTTCACCTGCTTGGGATTTAGCCAATACTGATATAACACATCCCACAATATGTATGAAAATAGCAAAATTGCATCTCTTATTACTGTTATTATGTATAACTGGAACAACGAATATATTGCTTTGTTCTACACGTCGGCGCAAACAAAATACCATGTCTCGGGCACAAAGTCCTACAAGTAAGAAAATTTGCACAGGAATACCTTACCTATTACTTGCAGGAATTGAATCCGTGCTTGGCAAAATTGATTCAGCTTATCTTCCAAGAGGCCGATCTCGCATGTTCAGCGCAACAAGCTATTCAACGAGCAGCTACTAGAGCATGCTCTGACACCGTTGAGGTAGTTGCATCACTTATGAAGTCGTTATCACGCTTTGTGTGTAAGAAGTCTACAAATCTATTTCCTCCCGCGTTTCTATTTTCCCTTAGGCTGAAAACAGATTGTACACTTCCTGATTATTGTCGTCGTGGACATGTGTTAATCCCAAACAGTAATAAGTAGCGAACTAATAAGTAAGCCGATATGAAAATAGTATACATCGTACCTGACTCTAATCTATTGTCTGATCGTTTATGACCCCTCTGCGGTAATGTTTTATTTGTCTTATTGAGCTTATGAAGCAATTTCGGATTTCGGAATTCCTAAAGCAGGAGAGGGGAATCAGGGAAGGGTCCCGCCAGCTTTCCAGCTATAACCCTTAAGCTTTCAGGCGTTCTACAAGGTATTACTCAGGCAACATTTTTGGAATTACATATTACATGATGGTACTAAAACACTTTTTTGGAAATTTTGCACGATATCATTTATGCACCATTTTTGAACGTTCTGGATGATATTACTTAGCCATAAATTTTTGCAAACTATACACGATGTTGTCTAAACATCATTTTTGAAAAATTGATGTGATGATAACGATAGACACCATTTTAGGATGATATCCCTTAGACTCTATTTTCGAAGTATTATATAACAGTACTTAGACACCATATTAGCATGATATTGCTTAAACTCTATTTTGGACGTTTTACATAATATTTCTTAGACACCAATTTTTTTTAACATGATATTGCTTATACGCTATTTAGAAGTTTTACATAATATTACTTACACGCATTTTAGCATGATATTGCTTAGACTCTGATTTTGCATATTATGTGTAATTGGCGGTTATAGCTGTCGTCGATAGTCTATCAAAATTAGATCTCTCAAAAGGAAATATGTGCACAAAAACTAGCTATGATTAGGTTCAACATCTAACGCTAAGCTTTTAATAATTTGATACGGTTTGTCATGAATGTGGCTAGATAGATACTCATAAGTTAATGGGGTGATTAAAGTCTACGTAGGTCTATATTAAGAACCCATTCTAGCAATGAATGTGGATAACATTGCGATACATTCCAGTACTTATACTGAAAAACTATTCATATGATATATTAGCTATACATATATTATAACTAATATATCAAGACGTTGTCTAATAACGTGTTAGTTCACTGGACATGCAAAATATTCAAAAAATAAATGCGTGCAAGTTCACATAGAATTAGATGCTTTTGCTGATATTCCCAGCTGCTATCCGTAGTTGGGCCTTGTGTCATTTAAATATGATCACACAGCTAGTGCAAAAACCTTTTGATATATAATGTTTAATAACATAACTAAAAACGGAAAGTCAATGTTACCTCAAAATGATCAACTCTAAGCTTTCTAACGCCCACCATTTATTTTTGATTTTTTTAAACTCGCACTTGTTTTATTTGAAATGAAATCCGTTAGGTTTTAGTAATTTTAAGCTATGCAACACGTATAATATTAATATAAACATTCGTGGCTGTCAAATCACTTTATTAATTTACTGGAATTATTCTTGGTAAGCCCAATCAAGGTGCTGCCATGTGTGTGATTATATATTTTACCGCGAGTGCCCCAATCACAAAGGAGATGGCACCTCCTCGGTTAGGGTGCCCTGTATTCCCCAGTGGGACAGATTAAGATGGTCATTGAATCTCCGACAAAACATAATTTCTTTTCCCGTCGAAAAGCGCATAAAGCCACATCCAATACAAACAGCTACGAGTTCGATGTTTCCAAATTTCAACCGTCATACTCCTCCTCGCATATTCTGAATTTTGCAATTACTTCGACCAAACTAATGTTTGAATTTGTTTCCAGAAAAAATCTTTCTGGTAATGAAATACTGTGGATGATGGACGTTGTCACGGCGGTTGATCGGCACTAGCGTTTCCGTAAACTACATTTCGTGGCCCCTCACATCATAATTTAAGGGGTCCAGCGTACCCTAGTTTAGAGATCAGTCACAAGCTAGCGCAGGCCCTGGCAGCAGTAAAGACTCATCCCTCAAAGCTGAAGTTTATTAAACTTTTTTCTGTTTTTATGTATAACTTTTACCAAATTGCAAGTCAGGTCATATATGATGACAAGACAGATAGCTGAAGACTGTGCTTTGTGTCATTATTAGGTTTTATTAAAGCGGCGTCTAAGTTTGCTGTTAAATATAGGTCAAAATTTCAGCAATTTTGGGTTTTGCCCCAGTGGCAAGCGCGTCGCTTAGCCCAATCTGATGTTGAATTTTGTTCATTGCACATAAAACTCCGGTGACATACGCTACTGATGCTTTTTACTAAAATCCAGAAATCAATATATATATATATATGGTTGAAGTAGAAGAGACATTAGTTAATTCGGAAGTTCAGGCGTTATGCCAATCCATTGAAAAGTAATTAATTTCGATTATTTTGTTTGGGACAGGCTGAACTTTTCGCGGAGTTAAAAACAGAAGCCGACATGGCATCCAGGAGGGGCCTGTGGTGTGCCAGTCACGAAATATAAAGTTAAGTACTGGTTCTGCAATTTTTTGCAATATATGTATCATTGTTACAGATATATTCCTAGTCAAGGATAGAATGTTGCAGGCACTGCCATACCGTTTATACAAAAGAGCAGAGCCGACACTGGGATGACATGGCCCCTCAAATTATAATATGAGGAGCCCCCGACATACAAAGTGAGGGATCCCGTGAGGCTCTGCACCCCCACGCACTACCCTGCCGAAGATGCCCACAAATTTTGATAAATTTTCCAAAAATTAGGACAAATCCGTAAAAGTTTACAGAAATAGGCCAAATTTGACTAAAATCTTGGCAAAATAGAGGAAAGTTAGCAAAAATTTAAGAATATTCAGTGCTACTTCTCTTGAGAAATTCAAACATTCGTTTGCTCGAAGTGACAGAAAATTAAATAACGTGAGGTCACCTTGCGTGTTAGGCCTTCCCCAATTGCAGGGTAGGGGTTCTAATGCCTACCCTGCAACAGAGCTCCGTCCCGATTTTTGCGCCTTAGTAACATCTTTTCAATATTTCATAATAAGTTATACAAATCATAAGAAAAATAGGATGTTCTCCAAACTGTATAAATATTAATGTATTCAAACATAGTAAATACATGGTAACAATGCCACAATGTAACATGTAAAATGCATATGTTGATTCGTGTAAAATCATGGAGCAAGATTTGAACATTTTAATTTTATGTTCATTACGTGTTCAGAAATCGGTTTTACTGCAAATGCTGCTGCTACACAGGGTTCTTTCAAAACTCTAACCGTTATAATAGCCACAGAAATATATGACGACTGCCAAAATTGTCAGAAGCAAGTAAGGGTCTTGTTGCATGTAGTATCATAACCAGTTACATAAATGACGGTATTTATGCATAATCTGTGAGTTTAGGGGTTTAAAATATTTTAAACGTGGCAAACTTTAGCATTACATTTAAATACGTGGGCCCGTTATACATGCCTGATAAACAAATAATTACGTTGCATAATGAAATCGAAAAAACTAATCTATGATTTTCAAGACACTTTGTACACAGTGGTTAAAAATGGCGTGGTCAAATTTATTTTTTGCTTAAACTTTTTATTTTAAGACTTGTTTTAATTTATATATTCCGTAATTAAAGAAAAAGTAAAATTTGCGATAGTAATTTTTAGCTTACACTTCCGCTTGCTTATGTGTGCTTCCACGGTATATTTACCGTCGTCCTATGTTTTTGCGGCTATTAACGGTTAGAGTTCTGAAAGAACCCCGTGTAGCAGCAGCATTTGTATTAAAACGTATTTCTGAACACGCAATGAACATAAAATTATATTGTTCAAATGTTGTTCCATGATTTTACGTGAATAAACATATGCATTTTGCATGTACGTCGTTGCATTGTTACCTTGTATCATTACTTTAACACGATCATGAGATACTCTTCAGATTCAGGGTTAAATTAGTATAAAAAATAACGATGAAGCTTCTATACAACGGAGTATTTGGGCTCTAGGCCCCGCTCAGCGCTAGAGCCGAACCGATCATGACATGATATCTGAACAGCCGAGCCAGAGCTCAAGATGTGCTTGAGAGATTGGAGTATAGTGCATCGGGAAAATCTGGGTTAAGCTATTAAAAGCCCTGCTCAAAAATAGCAAACTTTTATTATACACGCGGTGGTATAGCGCAATAGTCTCCCAAAAGCAAGATCAGCAGAAAATACATCGGCACGGCTGTTCAAAGCTCGAAAAGCAAGCATATGATCTGTTGGACGGTTGGCATACGTTATCTCTACATATTAGGGAGTCGCGAATTTTAATGATTGGGAGGTTGAGACTTGCTTCTGCGTTGTTATCGGAAGAGCCGAACCGAGAAGAAGTGCCATTCACGAAGAACTGAGTCGACAAGAACTTAAAAAATCCTGGCACTTTGCCACCAATAATAAATATCCAGAAAACTTCTACGCAGTGCAGGACGCTGGATTTCAAGGTGGACGGATCCCGAGGTGGTCGCGCCGCAGTCCCCTCTCCGACCTCCCAAGGCGCATAACCTGGACGTCCACACCATTCCGATGCGCAGCACCCCATCAACTCATCATATCTCACCCGAGGCTCCGCATATTCCTCGAGGCCCCGCACCCCCCACCTCGAGGCGATGCACCCCACAAAGTATCAGGAGGCGCGCCACATTCTACCGAGGTGCTGCACTCCCCCTTCCCCGAGGCGGTGCACCTCCTCCCGAGGTGTTGCAATCGTGTCTCCAAAGAGGCACCGCACACCAGCCTGAGGCGCCTCAGCCCACCCCCGGAAGTGCTGCTTGATCCGTAGCTAATCCCCTCCTTATCCTCCTGGAGGGGCAGAACCTGGAGGTCCCACCCCTTCGAGGTGTCGCACTTCCTCAAGTTATCAAATCTCCCCAGCGGTGCCGCATCCCGTCCCCCTCAAGGCTCCGCACCTCCCACCTCGAGGTGCTGCACCCTCCAAGCCAAACAATACGGAAGAACCGCATCCTCCAAGGGGCTACACCCCCTGAGGTGTCGCACCTCCTCCAAAGTGCCGCAATCCCGTCGCCGAAGAGACACCGCACCCCACCCTGAGGCGCTGCAGCCCTCCCTCGATGTGCTGCCCGCTCCGAAGCCAATATGCCGCAGGCCATGCCCCCAGAGGCGCCGCTTACCCTTCTTCCCCTGCCCGAGGAAGCCAAGCCAAAGTCCCAACCCCGACGTACATGCAAAATGCATATGTTATTTCACGTAAAATCATCGAACAACGTTTGAACAATATAATTTTATGTTCATTGCGTGTTCAGAAAATCATTTGATCAAATGCTGCTGCTACACGGGGTTCTTTCAGACTCTTAACCGTTAATAGCCGCAAAAACATCAGACAACGGTAAATATACCGTGGAAGCACACATAGCAAGCGGAAGTGTAAGCTAAAAATTACTATCGCAAATTCAACTTTTTCTTTTAAATACAAAATTCATAAATTACAATAAGTTTCAAATAGAAATCTTAAAGCAGAAAAGTACATCTGTCTACGCTATTTTTAACCACTGTACACAGAGTGTCTTCAAATATCATAGATTTGTTTTTCAGATTCAATATGCCACATAATTATCTGTTAATGAGGCATGTAATGGTCCTGCGTAGGCTAAATCTAATGATAAGCACTAGCACGTTTAAAATATTTCAAACCTCGGAATGCAAAGATAATGCAGAACCCCCGTTATTTTATGTATATTATTATATGCCACTAACATAAAAAACAAGACCTTAAATATCACTAACATTTTGATATTCGTCATGTTTTAGTGGCTATTATCACAGTTAGAGTTTTGAAAAGCCCTTCTGTGGCAGCAGCATTTGCATTAACACGCATTTCGAAACATGCAGTGAACACTAACTTAAATTGTTCAAACCTTGCTGCAAAATTTTACACGAATAAACATATGCATTTTACATGTTACATCGTAGCTTGTTACCTTGTT
>JASANE010008980.1:0-12493 GCA_030248225.1 Trileptium ribeirensis | reverse complement strand
AGATTGCCTCCATAAGTTAAGATTTCTCGATGACGTTGTCGTATATTACGTAAATAGTCATTCACATGTTGTGGTACATTCTGAAATCCGAGCCCACCGCCCCCGCTGGTACAGCCATCGATTCAATTCGGCATTCGGATTTTCACACCTGAACTCTGTCTTAGAACCCCTTCGGGTTCCCACATCTCGATAGAATTTGTAGAAAAATTTTCAATGCCAGTTAGCATATCTACTGCAGCAGTTGGTTTCATTTTTTTGTTACACATTCCAGAATTCGGTCCTTTCAAATAATCGACAGATGTGTCAGTGCAATAAAAATTTCCAGTCGAGTCCAACGGCTCTTTGTTTAAACTATTTTTTACGTGATTCACACCCAATGAATTTCTTTATGTTTGGTGCTAACGGGTACTGTGCTCCGTTGAAAATGTAAATTCTTTGAATGCAGTCTTACTTACTCGCCTCAGCTATAGCCGCTTAGAATGACTTCAGGCCTGGCAGTTAACACAAATCGCCGAATCGTTTTATTTAATCCGCACACAAAATTTCCTAAGGCAATTATATCCCTAGTTTCCTTGGCGAATGTAGGATAAGATTTCGTAACCAGATGTTCAATATCTTTTGCATAAGTTTCAACTGACTCATTAAATCTTTGCGACCTCTCCCTCAATTTAGCACCATAATTGTAAGTGACATATTTTGGCACCAAAATTTCAAATAAATAGGTTTTCAAAAGATCATAATTTTTCTTAATTTCACAAAACATATTTTCCCATTTCCAAGCAGCTTCGCAGCTTTCCCAAAAAGCTGGTAGAATACGAACCATCTCATTTTTAGACCACTGGTTTACAAAAGAAATGCGTTCGAAAATTCTTATCCACTCCTCATTAATATCTCCGAAGTTTCCATAATAAAGAGGGATATCTTCAGCTTCAAAAATATTAGGTTGTCTTTGGCCTGCCCCTCCAATCCCATGTGGATCAAAATCCATTGTTTGTTATCAGTAAACATCCACTCGCGTAAAAAATTGAAACACTTTGGGCTACCTCCAAGTTTTTTCAATAATTCAGCAATATTATTTTCAATCAGAGACTATTTGACCAACTGAAGTTTACCCTTGTTCATAGATCCAACCTAATTCGACAATCCAGGCGTGCGGCACCAAAATGTAGCCTAGGTGATATTAATGAGGAGTGGATAAGAATTTTCGAACGCATTTCTTTTGTAAACCAGTGGTCTAAAAATGAGATGGTTCGTATTCTACCAGCTTTTTGGGAAAGCTGCGAAGCTGCTTGGAAATGGGAAAATATGTTTTGTGAAATTAAGAAAAATTATGATCTTTTGAAAACCTATTTATTTGAAATTTTGGTGCCAAAATATGTCACTTACAATTATGGTGCTAAATTGAGGGAGAGGTCGCAAAGATTTAATGAGTCAGTTGAAACTTATGCAAAAGATATTGAACATCTGGTTACGAAAGCTTATCCTACATTCTCCAAGGAAACTAGGGATATAATTGCCTTAGAAAATTTTATGTGCGGATTAAATAAAACGATTCGGCGATTTGTGTTAACTGCCAGGCCTGAGTCATTCTAAGCGGCTATAGCTGAGGCGAGTAAGTAAGACTGCATTAAAAAATTTACATTTTCAACGGAGACAGTACCGTTAGCACCAAACATAAAATTCATTGGGTGTGAATCACGTAAAAAATAGTTTAAACAAAGAGCCGTTGGACTCGACTGGAAATTTTTATTGCACTGACACATCTGTCGATTATTTGAAAGGACCGAATTCTGGATTGTGTAACAAAAAAATGAAACCAGCTGCTGCAGTAGATATGCTAACTGGCATTGAAAATTTTTCTACAAATTCTATCGAGATGTGGGAACCCGAAGGGGTTCTAAGACAGAGTTCAGGTGTGAAAATCCGAATGCCGAATTGAATCGATGGCTGTACCAGCGGTGTGGTCTCGGATTTCAGAATGTACCACAACATGTGAATGACTATTTACGTAATATACGACAACGTCATCGAGAAATCTTAACTTATGGAGGCAATCTGTCTGGTAACTCTGAGCCAAGTGTAACAGAAAGCTGTGAATCTAAACCGAGGTTAGTGGATAGCTTTGTGCCAACGGAAATACATATGGACATCGGGATAAAAATCGGGTGTTTATTACCTCTACGTTTATTAATCTAAGGGAGGGAATTGCACCATTAAGGTGTTCAAAAGTGATATTTCTAGGAAATGACTCTGTCTCTGAGCTGAAAGACTGTAAAAATTGTTCCTCATCTTTTACATGTCTAGAATTAACCTGTGCAAATAAAGAACTTTTGTTAGAAAATACGCCAATGTTAAAAAATACATTTGCTAAATTTAATGAACGAGTCACGAAGTATATTGCAGTGCCGTGCCTACCAATTTAAACGCGGATGTGATGGAATATTATGTTTTTCTATGTATGCTATCGCTTTCTAGGTTTTTAGGCTTTTACATTGCGATCAAGGTAATTCAGATCCGTCGAGCTCGCGACATTTGTCGGGCTATACATTGTTATACAATTTCGTGGTATGTTTTGGGTCAAATTATTCTTGATGGACACGCCATTTGCCGTTTTACAAGTATAAACTGCAATCAAAGTTCGTATATTTTATGGCTGAAACGAAAGTTTTCTAACTGTGTCAATAAACGAAGGGTAGTTATACAATCAGGTAAGTTGGTGCCTATTATACAGTCGTTAAGACATGATTTTTCTTAAAAAAATTGGAATGGTTGCGAAAGTACAAATGAGAACACTAAGTACTTGTGTATGTTTGGTCGCGATACAGAACATCCAAGAATAATTTTTGTCAAATTCATTTTAAGTGCCCACACTGTACACAAAATTCCAAAACACGAGTGAGGACTTTAAAAAGGAAAATTGAAGCCAGTTTAATTGGCTTCTTAAGTCCATTCCTGGGTGATATAACATGATTATTTACTCACAAGGCAATTTTTCATTGGCTTAAATGTTGTTCAGTTCATTGACATCGAGTTTTTTGTAACAAAAAGGGACTTTTGTAAAAAGTGCATTTGAAGTTTGGTAAATAAATAATGCCGCCTACTTCTTCTTTTATTGAGAGTATTAATGGCAAGCGGTATTTCGATATTATGTCTCGGGGTACTTGGGTTGCCAATAGTTGATAGTTTTTTTGGCATGGCAAATTAGAAATGTGTATTGCCGAGGCATGTTGTAAACCGAATATTTTTAAGGGTTTAAGTAAAGTGGCTATATTAAGACTGTTTATTGTACAAATTTTTCAAACCACTGAACATCGTAAAATTTCCTGTAACAGAATTTCCAGTTAAATATCATCTCGGCTTCGGACCCCAATGGATTATTAATATTTTGAGATAGAATAACTCAGGGTGAAGGGTAAATTTCTTAATCATGGTTATTACTTTTTGAATTGGTACAATGAATCAAAATGAAAAATGTTTAAAATTTTTGATAAAACTGGTATATGAATGAGCGTTAAGTTATAATAGCCATTTCGAACATTAGTCTTGGGGCTGAAAAATAGTATAAGGTTGTGGTTACTAAACAAAAATATTTTTTGGGTCGAGTATCAAAGTAAATTAAGCCTGTTTTGACATTGCGTTATTATTATGAAATCTGTGGAGATAATGTATTTTAGGTCGTGCGACACAGCTTTTAGAACAAAGCACGCGTTTTATGTATGGCATTACCAAAATTTTCTGCCTAACCTACAGCTGCATTTTGCTTTGCGGTCAAATTAAACAGGTTAAGAATTGATATGCAACAAAAAATTTAAAGATTAGATTTTGATACGCTGAATGCGTTGCCAATTGTTTATAGAGAAGCGTTGCTTCTCAGTTTGGTGTTTCCAGATTTTTAGGATTCCAATAAAGTTTCTTTTCATAATCGCAAACTGTCGCCTTATCAAACAGAGATGGCGCGAAAATATTGATTGGCACAATACGCATCTGCTTTTTCGTCTGAAGGTAATAATGTACTGGATTGGGGTCAAACAGGAATATGCAACTAAGGTGAGTAATAAATTTAATGTATTTAAAAATATAGATTTTTATGGCTAGTTCTCGGGCCATGTATTAATGAGTGTATGGATGCCTCATTATGTGGTAATGTTAAAAAACAAAAAGGTTTTCAAAACTTTAAATAAAGCAGAATTTTGACTCATTTTAAGCGTGATTGAAGTAAAGATTTTTAAAACGGGTCTAATGTAGAACGCAGCAATGTATTTAAAAAATTGTTTTTTCACCTAAAGGCCAATCTGAGGAGTTTTTTGTAATTATCTGCGTGTTAACAAACAGGGTACCAGATATTACATTTAAACTATTTTTTATAATGAGCATAGCTTAGTAAAAAAACTTGGAAAAATTCGGGACCTTGATACTAAAAAATAACACGCGCTTGACCAAAAAATTGATGACATTTTAAAAAAGATGTTCCTCAAAATTTGAAAAACAAATTTTTAAACCTAGAGGAAGGAGATAATCCATACATCTAATATTAAAATTTAGCCCTTAAGAAGGATAAATCGCACGAGTTTTGTTTCATTAGAAAAATTTTTAGTGTTTCACAATTGGATGTGTGCACTAGTCCTTATTGGTGTAATCGGAGAGGGGGCTTTCTCAGTTTTAACTCGTGACGCTCACGGAAAACCTTTCATGTCCCCTGCTCTAACAAGGTGATGAAGATCAGCCGTGCACCTGAGGTCACGCAACAGTGAGGATGCACTGTTGACGGCATCCCTGGTAGGCAGTTTCAACCAAGGCGGGGTGTGAGCAACGGGGTCGGTTGGACATCCTTAAATTGTATTTGTGCTCGTGTTGGACCACTCACTCCGAGAAAACTCACGCTCGATGTTCTGATGGCGTCTACTTTAGATATTTCTTTAGTACATAGTTACCGTTTGTCTTCGGCTAGGCTCCGGTTTAGTGGCCATCTAGCCGCGTGTATGCAATACATCCTGTGCTCAAGGGTAAAAAAATAGTAAAAAGTTGGAGAGGTTCTCAAACCCTGTACCTACCTATTTTGAATATGTGTACTTTATCAACAAATGGTTTCCGAACTGGGCTCCGGTTTAGTGGCCATCCAGTTCGACTTTGTTTCAGCATACGTGTTGCTCAGGGGTTTAATCCCGTGTAAAAATGGTCAAAAAAAGGTTTTTTCTCGCGTGAACCCTAAGTATGTTTTTTACCAAATCATATTTGTGTGTGAATTTTTGGTGTTTTGTGCCTATGCACTATCGTGTGAAATTTTCTATCTCATTTTAAAACTCAACTCAAGGAAGTTGGAAATTTTTGACATATTCTTAAATTAGAAACCCAACGGACCTTGTTTTTTGTTGATGTGGGTTCCCTAGGTTGACCCACAAGGAGAATTTATGTCCTTGTGGGTCTGCCGTTGTCCTCGCGCTTTGTTGTTTCTTTTCGTCTTGACGACATACGAGGGTTTTAAGCCTGGTATGCGCCGCTAAATTATTAAAAAAATTGACACACAGGGGGTGCGACGTCCCTGTGTGCCACTGCATATATATTAAAACGAGTCCGCAGGGGATTTTATGTCCCTACGAGCCCTCCAATGTACGTACTAGCTGTATAGAGAAACAACGAAACAACGAACTCGGTTCACGTTAACAGCGAATAGAAATTACGTTGTACGCTGCTTTGTAACAAAATGAAAATATTTCGTGTACTACGATGTTTGATTTTACATAGAGCATTTTTGTTGCTTATGTTGCAATAGAGTAAGCAGCAGTCACTAATAGATCAATAGATTATACAATGTCAGTGGTGGCGGTAGTACCAATTTAAAAAAATGCAGCTGTCGCATGTATATATTTTTTAGACCTTTTTTAAATTTTAAAAATATTGCAATATTAATAAACAGCTGCTTAGAAAACTTGTATAAAATCGTTCAAAAAATAAATAATACCAAGAAAGAGTAACTATACATATATTATAGAGACAACCAGCGTTGAACAATAGTTTCGTGGGCACAATTCATGCTTTAAATTACATTTATTATACAAAACAATAATTATACAAACAACAATAAAAATTACATTTATTCTGCTGACAACCTCAAAGTGAATGTAAATTTTGAGTTCAGTTGAGTGGTAAACATGGGGATTACATAGCAGTTAGAATCCTGTCTGAAGGAAACGATGTGCTTGAACATTTCATTCTGTTAATACAATCATAATAATTATTTTATATTTAAGTACAAATTTAACCTAGAATCTTGTGTACATGTGTTTGTGTCTGTATGTGCATTCAATGTATTTGGCTTGTGCTGAAATTTTTATACAGAGCGCAGGAGAATTTTGCAACGTAGCTAATTTCGAGTTTTTATGGGGAGTAACAAAAATACAAGAGTTTTATGTGAGTCTATGCCATAAGTTGGAAATATATCGAATTTGAGTGTAAGGGTTGGGTGCCTTAAGCATTAGGCCTACATTAGCTGATATGTGTATGTGTATCTGCTGGATTTTCGGATAAAATCTTAAATTTTGTTTATACTTAAGAATTCCGGGAAATTCATAAAAACTCATTCTCTAACGACTAAAATTCACTTAGGTTTAAGAGAGAATTTTAAGGGCGTGGAACCAGAGTAAAACTTGGAAAACTTATTATGTAATTTCGATCACTTAGAAAAATCAACTAAAGAGAAAATTGGGAGTAAAACTTATAGCTTGGGTATTTAAGCGGTTGCGCAGTTAGATCTGGGCCTCAGTCGGCCTCAGAAGCTGCGCGATCAAGGTGAGTGCGGTTCAGCCGTTTATGTATCTAATTTGCTTAATGTTTATTTGTTGTACTGAAACAAATAAACGATATTTGTTGATAAGTGGTGGCACATAAAGGCCCTAGGAATAGGTAACTAAAGCACAAGTGGAAACCTCATTGGAGGATTTTGGGTGATAATTAACGTAGTTTGTGTGTAATCTACTGTGGGACTAAACACCCCTAGGACCACGTAGACTACACAACGATCCCGGACCGTTGCCGGATTCCTGACATACAAGACTTCACCGGGTCATTAGCTGAACAAGACGGTGTTTTCGGAAGTGGATTTGCTGTGAGAGTATCACCAAATTTCAGCAATTGACGAAGATATTTCATAAAACAGCGATCGTCACCCCGTTTAGGCTATTCGAGTATGTGAGCATGCCTATTGGCCTCTGCAATACGGCGCAAACGTTCCAGCGGTTCATCAATCAACTCATCCGCGGCCTGGATTTCTGCTACGCCTACCTTGACTGCATCGTGGTGGCCTGCAAAAGATGAGAATAGCACAAACATCACCTGGAAGAACTGTTTCAACGCCTCGATGAATTCGGAATGACAATTAACCCTCAAAATGCCAATTCAGGGTATCGTCTCTCGAATTTTTTTTTGTTTCGTCGACAGCGACGAAATTCGACTGCTGGAATAAAAAATCCAATCAATTTTAGATTTTCCGCAGCCAACAACCACGAAGAAGCTCTAAGAGTTCCTCGGAATGTTAAATTTCTACCACCGATTCATTTATCGATGCGCCGAAATTACACCCCCGTTGACAACTCTCATCTGTGGCTCGAAACCAGGCAGGACGATCGAGTGGCCTGAAGCGTCATTTGCAGCATTAGCTGCATGCAAACAAGCAGTGGCCAGCACGACGATGTTAACGCACCCACGTCCTGGCACCTCTCTCAACATCATTGCCGATACATCCAATGTGACTGTCGGTGCGTTGCTGCAACAAGAACGCAATGACACTTTTGAACCACTGTGTTTCTTCTCGAAAAAGTTTACACCGACAAAGGCCAGATACTGCACGTTCGGCCGAGAATTGCTGGCAATTTACCTGGCTATTCGGAATTTCCGACACATAATGGAAGGACGTCAATTCTTTGTGCTCGCCAATCACAGGCCGCTCACAATTGCTCTTCGAACTCGATCGGAGCGTCAATTACCTCGAGAGCCGCGCCATCTATCGTTCAACACCGAATTTACTGCCAACATCCAACATATCAAAGGCGAAAGCAATCAAGCAGCGAATGCACTGTCCGGCATCAACGCCACTTCGCTGGGAATCAAATACAATCGTCTGGCCGATGCCCAAGCCGGTGATCATTTGCTACAGCACACGACCGGCCTATCGCTTCATGTGAAATGCGTCATCGTAGCAATGTGCCCTCGACCGATCATGTGGCCTTCGACACCCTCCATTACCTGTCTCATCCGGATATTCCAGCAACCCAACGACTGATTACACTGGCCTGGAATCAATCGAGATGTCCGTCGATGGGTTAAAACATACCCGAGTGTCAGCTTTCAAACTTTGGCCGATATACCATTTCTCCACATGGAAAGTTTTTTCCGCCTGATAATCGATTCGGTCACATCAACATCGACATCGTTGGTACGCTGCCACCTTCAGAGGGTCAAGCATAATTGTTGGCTATCGTCAATTGCTACACACGCTGGCCTGAAGCATTTCCATTCAACAACGTTACAGCTAAGACTGTTGCTAGTGCTCTGATGTCAGGTTGGATTTCCCGTTTCGGTGTCCCGACATACATCACTACTCACCGCGGTCACCAGTTCGAATCATTGCTATTCAGTCAACTGACGCGTCTTTTAGGAGTTAGCTATTTCAGGACTACGGCTTACCACCCAATTGCCACGGTATGGTGAGCGATTTCATCGTCAACTTAAAGCTGCCATCAAGGTTCACGAGAATGGCTAATAATGCACAGAAGTTCTATCCTTGGTGCTCCAAGGTATTCGATCCACATCAAGGAGCACATCAATACAACAGCTGCAGAGATGGTCTACGGGTCTTCCATTCGGCTCCCGGGTGAAATGCTATCAACCTCACCCCAAAAACTCCCCGATCTTGTATCCTTCGTCGATCGTTTCCTATGTACTATGCGCCAACAACTACTTGGTTGGCTGAACTCCCGTCATATATTCTTTCAACGCTTAAACAATCAGCGTTCGTCTTCTTATGCCACGACTCCACACGGACGCCTCTGCAACCGCCGTACAATGGGCCATTCCGCGTCCTAAAGCGAGACGCCAAATACTATATGATAGATAAATATGGGAGAACGGTGGTGGTTTCCATCGATCGCTTCAACCCTGCCTTCATAGATAACAATCCGGCGGCCTCTTCTTCAACTACCACGGGTTCCACTGGATTGATTGAAGGTCAGGTACCAGAGCCAGCCGCACTGTCAGATTCCCTTGCCAAAATAGTCCCAGGGCGGGGATATTGCGGATCGGGGATCAGGTAAAGTTTCAGGAAGATTGGAGAAGCTCCGAGGGAAGGGAAGTCCAAATTTAAGGGAGGAATAAACCCCCCTTCCCAGCCCCCATGAGCATGTATGGTCATACATTATTTATTCTGTTATACAGTCGAGATATGCACTATATACCACTGGATAGTATGGTATATACCAATAGCGGGCAATCCTTCCACATGATCTTCTTTAAAACGTAAACGTTGTACTTGTTTGGTGCTGAATATCAGTATGCTGTGATTTTTGCATTTCAGGAATACGGGTCGAGCTTAAGTCAGTAGTGCAAGAAAATCAAATGGGTGGCATATGTCTACGACATCGGCCGTGACGACCTTTAACTAAAGCAAACCTGAAAATCCACTCCCAAGACAAACTTGTTTGGTTTTTTCAACGTATAAATAGCAATTAATGATCAAGTAAAATCAAATATTGATGTCAAATAAACTTCATGCTATCAGAGTGGTAGCAAAATTTAAAGGAAGAATTTTATAAAACAAGACTTTACGAGAAATATACTGTCAGTTATCAGGCTTGGCTCGCATGTTCTCAATCGGAAGTAGTAAAAATATATTTGAAGTTAAAACATTTATCGCAGGGCTAAGGAAATACTTTAAATCAAGATTAATGATCTTTAGAATGTCTTTGAAAACACCGACCAATGTATTATCGCAAATTATTTATACGTTTCGCTTTTACACGACGTCGACATATCTTAGGATGTGTTTGAAAACAGCAACAAATTGTAATCGTTTATAAGTATCATTGTATTGAGTTTAAAAATGTGTCGTTCATGTTGCGAACCACGTTAGCACTATTTTATAAATTTTTAATCATTGTAGGATACAACCGTCGTTTTTATAAGATTCTCACATACGAATTTAATGAATCAATATATAACTTTGAGGAATTGTAATATAAATGTTATCTTAACAAGTGAGTACACTCATTATAACTCAATAGTAAGTGTTAGATATATCGAAGCAAAAAATATTTGACATAGTTTCAGAATTTTTTGACATAGTTTCCCAGTTTTATCAGCATGTGTATTAGAAGACATTTTCTAAGAGCGATCTTATATTTTTGCAACTCTAGCTAGCACCAACAACTCTTTCCCAAAATATAATTATGCAACCCAATATATATCTTAATATCTCGCTAGTTTGGTAACAAGTTAATCTAGCAGACGCCGTTTATTGTCGGTAGCAAAAATGCAACAAAGGTACAATTTCAACTGATTCTGCAACGTCAGAAATAATTTACATGTACATATGAATTCAAGTACAATATCTAACAAGTTAAGGTGCGCTCTAAAACTCTGAGGTAGAAATTCCCTCACGATTGGCTCGCTTCATGAGTCGGAAATGGCTTACTCGATTTGGCATATTATGTACAGTGCACGTTATTTGGATAAGATGCTAAAGCTGGTCAACAAAATTGAATCTAGCTAAGCAAGTTGAATATTAGTCAGAAAATATTACCACCTCAGTTTTAAATCTTGCAACTCTTGGAGGATTGTGAAATGTTTCCGAAGAAAGTTCTATAATGCTATAATGCTCATGCATGATAAGTCAAAGTCGGTAGTAACTACATATATAAATTATAATAATGATTAACACAACCGCAGTGCAGTAGTATATGGTGTAAGTTTTTGTCTATAATCTTCTATCGTTTACGTTTTATCCAATCAACCCCCAAAATGTAAAATCCATAGGAGAATTTGTATAAAATGCATCCTGAACGTGAAAGGCGAAAAAATCTCAACTTTTACTGAACACTAATACCTTTAATGTAGCGGTCTTCAACCAATAACTAAACGACCAGATTACAACCTGAAAGTTGTTGTGTTCATAGGATACTTTCAGAAATTGCCCTTCAAATTCGGTTCTGTTTGGGTCCGAAGATCTGGACCCGACTCGACCTTTAATCCAAAGCGTCATTTCGTTAGAAGCGCCGAGAGCACTATTGATAGGCTCATGTAAAGTCTACTAAGAATCTTGTTTTTCACCAGCTAAGAGCAACGTTTGTAACGGCTTTATTTGTTTCGATTTCTGTTTGAATTCATCCAAGCTAATGCGAGAGTAAACTTAACCCACGCCCATCAATAATCCTATTTTGCTATTTCGGTTTAAAATCTGTTACTGAACGTTTTTGGTAAACCATAATGCGGCGCAAAACTGTTCCCGAACACAATGCTCTTTAATAATAATCCGGTAAATTTGTGTTCGCGAATTGCGAACGAAAATCTACCTTATTTCGATTCGCTGAATCTGTTAGCGAACACTGTAACGTAAACAACATGAACGATTGATTTGTGACGTCAGTATTGCGTTAAATTTGTTCGCGAACACAGGAAAATACGAATCAGAAGCTGATAGGCGTTCGATAACAGTTTTCAGTGCAAATTCAAAATCGTCAAAATTCTGTTCGAACACAAACTGTAATTTTAGGTGCTTGTTTCTGATTTTGCCAATTTTCTGTTATCGAAAAGTCGATGAAATTTCCACATTTGTTCCGTAACAATGGTTTGCGCTTCGCTATCGGCTTTTACAAAATAGGATAGTCGATGGGCGCATCTTAAGTTTACTCGCGCATAACAAGTTCCGAATGCTTTTCGTCATCGAAACATTAGTATTGTTTTGTTTGTTTTTGCTGCTTAAATCATGTGCCACTTATGGAACTACTACACGGGTAAAAAAGTTTTACATTTTGATTCCACATAATACAAAGTATACTCAAGCTGATAACATATGAAGTGTTTTACCACCGGTAAGAACTTGATGAAAACGTCAGCAGATATGATGCAGTTTTCATTCAGCTTTACAAAAGCAACGAAATGAGAACACTATATTAAATTATGGTGACATACCTTGTTAGATAAGTCGGAAGAAGTAGCTTACTTGGTTTTCAGTGGCTCTCATCTGACACAAATGACCAGCCCTGTTTTGATTTTATGTGCTTCAGGCTCGGGCATTTTCCTTGCAGTATGTAAAATTCCACTGTTGAGAAACTTGTTCCTAACCTCTGAGATAACATCAAGTACAAACTCCACATTCGGAACTTACAACTGTACTTGTATGGGGATGGAACTGAAACAAGTACACCCCGTTGTTTCTAGTAGTAGGAAAGATGAGGGTTCTGGCTCACTTGATTAATGACCTGTCGGGAGAAATGCGTAATGACCA
>JASANE010008979.1:0-15259 GCA_030248225.1 Trileptium ribeirensis | reverse complement strand
AAAAACGCAGGCCATGCCATTGATAATCCGACATTAAACACTCAGGGCTCGTCGGAACCCTGTGGGGGCCACATAGGTCAATGCTCTAACACGGAGCATACCGCGATTTTAACTAGGCAAATCGTCTTGAGCTTCAAATTTCTAGGGACTTTTTCACGTTCTATTTCAAAACTCACTACGCTAAAATAGAATTTAACAACTTCCGATGAGTCTAAGATAGGGAATAGCGGCTAAGCTCCATGACCTGCGAGCAGGTGTCGGTGCTAGCCTCCCTGGGGGACCTCAGAAATCATACCCGATACTAGACACGTGCGCAACCCTTCGGGCGGGGTCCGAACACACCCCGTGAAGCGCGCCTGCGGCCTGCTAAGCTGCGTAACTTCTTGGGTCTGACCAAGAATAGGTTCAAAACTTAGTAATCACGGTCCACCCTTGAGGTTACGATAGCCGGGGTCGTATGGGCATGGTGTTAGGAAGTTGCGCCATGCAGCTGCGTCACCGGTTATTACATCGTTGGGGGCCACGCCGTGAGGCGTAAATGTTATTTCAAGCCCCATGTAGTGAGTTTAAAATTTTTGTTCAAACCATACGCCACGAGCCGTAAATTTTCATTTCAAACCCACATAGCGAGTCCACACTTTGTTCAAACCACACGTTGGGAAGTGTAAAGTTTTGTATAAATTGTACTTGAATACTAGCAGCGTCTAGTCTCGTTTCCGGCCGAGACCTCTCGCAGTCAGGATTGCTCGCAAAGTCGCGAACTTTGATTTCTGTCTTAGGATGTTTATGTGCTTGTGCTTTCGAATCTTTGTATGCTTCGCTTTATTTTGTGCCCTTGCTTGTATATGTTCTCCCCTGCCTCCGCTGATTTTACTATGATTGACGGACTTTTGCACCAGGCCGACTGGTAATACTACCCGTGAGCCCGCTGGGCGCTCTGCGATTTGTCTGTACTGGACCGACGGGCACTATTTCAGGTATCGCTTGATTGTGTTTTACTTAAGTTGTTCATCCAACTAACTAACTAACTAATTAATATCAACGTGTATCAATTTATTGGCTATATTCGTCACCGGAATTCGCTTTCATATTACGACATCCGAACTATCACTTGCGTCCGCCTCGCCGTTGCATCACTAGCGCAGTTGGGACTACTGAACGGTATTTGAATTGGTGTTCGCCCCAACGATTAGTATTGTCCGGACTATTGACTTATTGCCTCGTCAACTCGTCGACCCTTCAACGTTTGACTGTTATCGCCTAATCTATTCTCGATCCGACTTTAACGACTCCGCCAACCTAACGGTTAGATCGCCGTCTATTATTTGTCGTGTTGGTACTGCCTATTGTGGACGTTCGGTGGGATATTGCGGGTTGTTACGCTACGACTGGTCTGGAACGGGACGTTCGAGTATCGTGTTGCTGGATCGATTCTCGCTGACATCATCGAAGAGCAGTTGGACAATCGTGCTTTGGACATTGTAAATAAAGCTTTGACTTTTATGAATTTTTGTAATCTTGAGTTTATTGTTTCCAACGTTTTTGCTTGTCGCTTTATATTAGCGTAATCTTATTGTGGTTGAATTGTGAGTGTACGTTAACCAGCTTAGTAATTGTAATCTGGCCGAGTCTCTCGATCTGTTATCAGTGGTAAATTTAGTGCTGACCGGGACCGTTGTGTTTTCATTGATCATAGGAGTGTGTGACTTGTTTCGTGGTTGACTGGACTAGTAAGTCAACGTAGCTTGGTTCACTACAGCCGTTATCGCTTGTAACCTCAGTAGTATCATTTTCGGGTGTGTTTGACCGGAATTTAACAAACCGACTCGGTACCTTTTAGTTGTTGGCTTTTCATATACAGGCGTGCCCATCTACTTGCCGAAATCGAAAGCTCCCAATTACACCAATGGATTCTAACGTCAATCACAACGGAGACTTGGAAACTAGTGACTTCTTCGGCGCGACCGACGGACCGATGGAGGACACCGTACGGACTAGAACTCGACCGGCTGCGACCGCCGGCGAGCGGCCGTTGACGCCGCCACCACCCCGACCGACTGGACACTTGCGTCGTGGAGACTTTGCCGAAGCGCTCGGCGCGGACGCAAGTGCCACGAATGCGATCTTGCACCACTTAACCACCCAGTCCACCGGTCCTCCAATGATACCGTTAAGGGACATGCCGACCTTTGATGGGAAACCTGGAGGTCAGGATTTTGAGGATTGGGTTCGAATGTACAACCGTCTCGCCAACGCCAATGGTTGGGATGATCGTCGAAAACTGATTTGTGTACCTGCTCTCTTGCGTGGACCGGCAAGGGAGGCCTTCGAAGGCCTTCCACCGGCGAAGCGTCAAAGTTTCTTAGGACTCGTCGCCAACTTACGCTTCTTGTTTTCGTCTTCTCGCAGACCTGAGAAATCACTATCAGGACTTTGCACTAGGCAACAAGGAGCAAACGAACCAGTTGCTATGTATGGTTTAGAACTGCAAAAGTTGTGTGATCGTGCCTTCCCCGATATGGAGGATGAGCAGAGAGACACCATGCTTCGTATGTTCTTTCAGAGGGGTTTACGACCCGAAGTGCGCAGGCAAGTTCTCAATCAGATTCATGAGTGCGAGACCTTCAGGGATACGGTAGCTGTTGCTAAACGGTACGAGGATGCAAATGCTGCCTGCCCCGACCCAGACGCTTCGGTTACTACCAAGCCCCGCACTAAGACAGTAAACTCGCTCCTTGAGGAAGGAGGTGAAGGTTTGATCACACAACTTCAGACCATGATTGAGGAACACCGTAAGGCAAACACTAGTAATAGTGATACGATTAGTCGGTTATTAGACGTAATTGACAAACGAGCTGAGAACACGCGTCAATTAAATGCACTCGCGCCGCCGTTTGTACCCGGCTCGCCTGCCGCGCCGCCGTGCTTGCCGATGCCGCATATCACTTGCTATCGTTGTGGAGAATTAGGACATGTCATGCGCGATTGCCCGCATCCCGCGCGCTATCCGCCAGCTGCTAACAACGTGCCGCGCAACGCCGAACCTGCGCCAGTTTATGCTCCTGGTGCAATACGTCGAGAGCCAATGCAGTACCAACCGAGGAACTACGGAGGAGCCTATCCACGAAACGATAATTATCCTATGGGCCGTGGAGGCCCTCAGCCGCCTCCGCCTCGTCGTTTCGAGAACGGAGCGGGACACCGAAATAACGTGGGATGGAACAGTGGAGGAAATCGTCCGAATTTGAATCAACCTGGATATCAGTCTAACCGCCCAACCCCAGGTTTTGCTAATAATGCTCGCGGAAATGGAGATTACGCAGGTAACCGACAACCCACTATGTATAACAACCGGCAAGGACAGGCTAACGGATATCAGAGAGCCGCTAATGAGCGACCGCAGTTCGAGCGCAATGTAGGTCCACAGCAACAGCCTAATCGTCCGTATGTAGGAAATGGAGGAAATAGAAACGGAGGTGCAGTAGAGCGTCGCAGATATCAACTAAACTGTAGTGCTTCGCAGACAAAAGGTAATCGTGACCCTAGTCCAGCCACTACCCACCGTTTAGACGTGCTTAGTCGTGAGCTCGGCATGATTCAGGGTAAGTTAGGATATAACACCCCGACGGGACGAGTGAATGCTATTGCAATTGCAGACGAACCACAGTACGACGACGACGGATATGAAATGAACCGAGACGACGACGACCTGGACTTTTCTGAGATGACAGAGGGATTTGCTGAGAGGCATTTGAATGTGATTACGACCGCTCCTTGGGCTGACGCCGCGCGTCTTCCTCGGAGTTGTAGTCCGTTCCAGCCGATCGACAATCCCGAAGATAGGACGTTGAACTTAACAGACGCCGACTACGAACAGCACTTGGACGATAGCACTAGCACTGTATTATATAGCACCGAAAATAGAAAATACCAAAAAGAGGGTTATTTGGGAGAGGGATTGTATATGTCATGCGTGGACATACCTAGCGCAGGTATTGATCCACTAGTATATATGTCTGCGAGCGATCTAGAGAGCGAATCGCGAGGCGAGCGACAGGTCGACCAATCGAACCATCCGGCCATGCGTAGGCCCGGAATGAACGAACGAACTTTAAGTGCAATGGAAGGTAGTGATGATAGTGTTGAGGTTTGTGATGAAATGGAGAATAGCCATGTTGAAAATTATAGGTTAAGCGATTTTGAGAGAAGTGATGATTTTATTGCCGGCAGTCCCCAGGGAATCACCTCAAGGGGGAATTCCGGAACCCCCAGCTCTTTGGAGATGACTGCGAGGAATGTGGATGATGATGTTGATGTAGTTGAGCCATTGTTATTATTATTTTCCTCCTCTGTGGCTGGCCATCCGATAGAGAGTGTGGTGGATGTTGTTGATGATTATTCCGGCAGGGAAGCCGAGGACGTTGATATGGCTCATGAAGATACGGATCAATTCGGGTCGTCGTGTGAGACACCCATGGAGTTTTTAGAGACCGATGGAAGGTCAGGAACGATGGAGGCTGAGACGTACGATGTTAGGGCCCTCTCGGAGTCGTCTAGTCCTAGTTCCGTTCTAAATTATAGGTCGTATGATGTAGTATGTGGGTCGGACCGCCGCGCGGGTCGTCCCTTGTGTGATGATGCGAATTGTGTGTCGTATGAACTTGCTGATTTGCCTAAGTTAGGTCGCGCTTGCAGTATTAGTGAATTTATGGCGGATAATGATGGAAGTGATGTTGATGTAATTGAGTGCTATTTTGAACCGGCCAATTATAGCACCGATGGACTTGAGGTGACTTTCCCGACCTCATTGGCAAGGGGTTCCACGGTCATTGGGTCCTTCCTTGATGCTGACCGGGGCCGCCCTTGTCACCTGTATCCAAGCAGAGGTAGCAGCGGGTTCGCGACCGTTCGCACCGATGAAGCGGGTATGATCGTTGGGGCTGAAAGTATTGCCCGGGGTCTGCCCAGGTACGGGGATGTTGATGGCGGAGTGGCAAATAAAGGCCGTCCATCGCATTGTGAGGCTTCCGTTGCGCCAAGCGTTACTGAAGCGCGCAGTAACGTTCCCCATGCTGAGCTAAGTTTTTTCAATGACTTGCATGATGAAGTTGATATGGATAATGATGTTGTTGAACAGAAGAATAGTGAATTGAGGGAGTCGGTTGAACTCCTATTTGAACGAAATGGATCCATAGCGAGCGATGCGAATCATTTAAGCGATGCGAAAGTGTCTAATCTAAGTCAAAGCACTGCACATGCACACAGCGATTCTGAGGATGAGCAGGATAGCGAGCCTGAGTGTGAGATAATCAACGCTCCTGACGACTCCGACGACAGTTATGATGAAGCCAGCGATGATGAACTCGACGAAGAACAACTGCTAAGTGACGAAGAGTTCTGGGCGAGTTGGCAAGATCCGAACGCCGATTGGTACCGACGTGGACCCACCCCCGATGTACGAGAGTGGCACCGTGAAGGGGCATGGGAAACGCGCCGAAACAATGTGTTACAGCGAACACCATCGGACGAAGGTGTTGACTTGAGCCTGCGAACAAGTCATTTGTCAATCCGCTCCGGAGACGCTGATGACACTACCAGCGAGGATGAGTCGGATGTGACCACCGAAGAAGACAGTGATGAGGATGAGTCGTTAGACGCGAGCGAGTTGAGATTGGCTCACTCGGACAACAGTGCAAGGGAGGATCCTATCGAAGGGTCGCCACGTATGCGCCCGGGTAATTTAGGTGAGTCCACTGACACTTTGTCTAGCGTTTCTAGCGACATTTTGGGATCCGTCGAAGAGGTGCCTTGTATGCCCTCGGGTAATTCGGATAGCCCACTTAAGAGATCTAAGGTAGCCGAGGATGAATCCGTCGAAGGGAGACCAAGTATGTCCCCGGGTAATTCGGAGGAATCCGTAGTAATAATCAGTGAAGATTCAGACGCTTGCATGGGACGAAGACAATTACTTGACTTTGTACAGGACGCTAACGACGAACGATCACGCCGACTCGATGAGCAATTGCACAGCATGTATGGACTTTATCTTACTAATGACCTTCCGATCGAACGAGGACGCGTTCGCTCACTGACAGCGAGTGAACGGAACCGTGTTGTGGGATCAGACACGTTGTTTACCATTTCTACTGATCATGCCGAGACCTCGAATTATCAATACCCGCGCATCACAATAACCGAAAATTCGAACCCCTTCGTAGCGGAATGCCTTATTCCGATCAACTTTAGAGCAGGTGAGATAAACGCCGACTTCGGACAGTCTGTGGTACTACAGCCACAGGCTCTTTTCTATAGAAGAGTAGTGTTAGCCATGGAACAATTGAACAACCTGAGTAGGCTTTTCGACGTTCGCTTCGAGTGTAGTGAGGATCCAGCACTTCAACGAGACTCTGCTATGTTAAGCAGTATCCTAGGCATGGCATCTCCTATTGACCACCGCGTAACTGGATTGTACCTCGATCCAGTGGCTCTTGCTTCGTTGGAACTCCTCATGGAATTGTTGGGTCAATGCGTGAATGGCCACACGCTCCAGCAAGTCATGGAGAAGGAATTTGAGGCAGAGTTGAGCAAGCACCCAATGTGTCAAGAATGTAGGAGAAGTCATAGCCGACCAACATCGAGCATCGACCCTTGCTGTTATTTTGTCGGACGCCATGGAAAATGGAATTACCGCGGTACTTTAAGCACTGCTTGTGCATCTATCCGTATTGACGGGTATATAGTACCTAACTGGCGTTATTACATTGGTATTCAGACGCCCCGAATGCAACGGCTCTCACGCGCCGCCAATATTGATTTACATGAGATGCTGAGCGAAGCTCCCCAGCTGTTGGAATTTATTTATAGAAATCAAGGCAGTGAAGGAGTCCCAATAACCACTTTTGCTCAGTACACTATGAACAACATGGAGTTTACAGACGAGTCCCATAGACGGGATCGCCTAGTGCTCTTGTGTGCGCGTTTAAGACTCCTGAGACGTCCTGCTAGCGTCAATATGCTCCAAATTGAGTGTGGCATGACAATAGGTGAACATGTAGAGGTGGACTACTTAATTTCGGAACCGTGTTCACTCCGACGCAGTAGTATCAGTAGCTCTACTCAAGATTTGGACGAACAGCTGGCCCTAGCAATGGCCGATTGTTTGAACACTTCCGAAGAGAATCTTGATGAGCGGAATGAATCAACTGTAGAGAGTGTCAGACCAGCTGATAGGGAAATCCCGAGTGGAACTGACGAGCAAGCAGTGGACAGTGAGGATGAATCAGAGCCTCCTCGGAAGATGGCTCGACCTTCTTCACCAGGCTTGAATAGCGGATTAGGCCAGAATGCAGGTATGCGGAAAGTTTGCACCATCTTACTGTTACTTTGGCTTTCGACGTTGAGCTCTACGCACGCCACGCTCTCGCCTTTCAGCGATGCAATCTCGCGACTAGGTGCTTTTGTGAATCGCCAAGTGGGTGTCGTTGTCGAACCACAAGGTTTGGTGATCACCTCTGATCAGACTACGCATTTGCCAGTAGTCCTGCAGCTATCATTAAGAGACTGGGAACGCAAGTCGGACCCCTACGTAAGCAATGTTTGCCCACCGTATGAAGGGAATGGTTCCTGCCGAGCTGATTGCTGCAGAAAAGCGAACTGTACCGAGTACCCGCAGTTGCATACAACCTTGAGCGCACTAGAACGCGAACTGGACGACGCTTATCATGGCATACTAGACACGCACTACTACTCGCTGCTCGTGCATTCCTTCTGCGTAGAAAATGAGCACCTATGCGACCTTACCAACCGCCGAGAAAAGCGCTTTGCAAGCTTAATCGCCGCCGCCGCCGGCGCTGTTTCTGGATTTCTAGGGTTAGGAATGGCTTTCGCTAACGGCGTTCATATTAACAACGTACGCCAACAAGTGACCGTTCTCGAAAAATTTATGCGCGAGACGAATGACGTCTCTTTTCGGAACACTAAGGCAATAAAGCAATTAACCCGCGCCAATGAGGACATCTACGCCTTTCTGCATCACAGCATGCAGGAGGTAGTCTCCATGATTGAACAAGTCCGCTGTGCTGACCAGAAAGAGGTCACACACGTACACCATCAGTTGATTGACCACATACTTCGAGCGAACATGCGCTCGTCGGTACAGGCCATCATGGAGTCTATGTTAAACGGCGAACTCTCCCCTGCTGTTATCGATGTCGTCATGCTACGACGACTCTTCGCAATGGATCCCCGCATTTCTAAAACTATTCTAATGCGAGAACCCAGTCTCGCGTATCAGTTTGGACGAGTAATGCCCGTAAGCGTAGACTTAACGGGGTTTCGCTTCGGCTTTATTTTGCAGTTACCGCTACCCAAACGCAGCGATGTTCGACCTTATTTCCGAGTCTACAATACAGGTTGGAACGCTCCTGACTCGCTAACGCAATTGAGATTGCCGCTACCGCAACACGCAGCTAGATTGGGACATACGCGTTTCGAGTCGCTGAATCTAGGAGCATGCAAGCACAGACCCGGAATTGCCTTCTGCGCACCACACGCGCTACTAACCGACCATAGCACCAATTGCTTAGAGTGGATCATCGCAGGTGAATTCGTGCCAGAATCCACCAAACACGCATGCAGCAACCGCACGCTTATCGGCCCACTCGCCAATGACAGGGTTGGGTTGGGGGGCTGGGTCTTGTTCGTCGTGGGGGGTTTGCTTGGTTGTTTTTTCTGGTCGGGTGTGTCTCTTGTTGGGGGGGGATCCGATTCATTGCTAGCCCAGAAGCAGTGATTCGCAAGCGGCCAATAACAGTTCTACGACAATTATTAGTTTTCATTATGGATTCGTCTCTGTTCGCGAACGAACTCAATGTAAATGCGACGGCATAAACGAAATGGTACTATATTTTGTCATTATGTTCGCGAACATAACCCTGGGCAATTCAAAAGCGATAAACTTTCGTTCGCAAGCAGAAAACAGCAAATTTTTGCTTGAGTTGATAAAGTTCGGTAAACCAATTTTTTCCAAATAACAAAACAGGATAGTCAGTGGGCGCAGATTAACTTTACTCACGCATAAATTCATGCTTCGTGTACTGCGCAGCGCAGGAATCTAAACTTAGCCTTCACCGTCTCAAAGCGAGCTCCGACAACCTGGTAATCGATCAGTTTCTAAAAAGTCCAATTAAAGTGCTGTGGTTGCTGATCACTACCATCTGGAAGCGTCACCCGTCAAACGTACAGCGGCTCTAGAACTTCCTAGGAAATCAGATTGGACGGTCACGGAAATTGGTGTATTAGAGACACGAACATCACAAATTATGGTAGTGCAGAGCTGGTGGTTGTCGTCATAAGACAATATTTTTAAGTAAAAAATACGAAGTATACGTTTGTCCAGGATGCATGGAAGATTTTCATACCTAAATGTATAAATTATAATTCTTAACTAAAACAGAATGAAAAATAATGTGGATAAGCTTAAGAAACATTCTATTATTTCTATCAAATTGCGTCAAGTCATAGTTTCCTGACCGCTACATTATAATCGATATAACAGCTTTATCAATATATACGTCTCTTTGCATAAATACAGCTGCTTATCAAAGCAGAGTGATGAAATATGAAGCTTAGAAATGAGTTACGAGTGAATTCCACGTATAAAGGCCAAAGGAGTTACTACTAGACTCCCGCGACCGGAAAAAATCCCGAGAAAACCTTGAAAGAAATCGGGAATCGACAAAATTGTCTGGAAAATCTTGAGATTTAGCTAAAACGGGTCGAAAACTGCGAAAATAGCTTCAAAATCGGGAAAACGGGATCGGTTGATAATGGTCTAAATTAAGAAAATTTGCCACCTAGCATTTTGGCCAAAGTGATGAAGAAAATTTTGATTTTGTCTCGTAAAAACACGGTTGTAGAAAGTTGCTTTTCCATCAATGAGGACATTTTGTGTTATAATCTTAAAAAACCGATTCTTGGTTGCGCAACGCGCTGTCTACGAAACAATTCGGTTGGCTGGTAGTCATACTAACGCTGAGATTACTCCGGAAATGTTGAAGAAATTTCGAGGCGCACGCAAAGAGTACAGGAAAGCCCAAAATGTGGCTAAACTACAACAGAAATGGAACCGTCTCAGATAGGCAACACGAAGTGTTAGTCTGAATCCCGCAGCTAGAATAACCTCGTGCGAAGCGATAGGCCGTACAAGCTAATAGCAATGCCAATCTTGCTCAGATCAGAGCGCAGATGGTGGAGCTTCAGCGCATCGTCGACTCCTAATTGCTACGGCTAGGGAAAGAGTGTGCCGTATCTTGGCTCTGGAGTCAAACAATGCGTTCGGAAGGCTTTGGAAAAGTGAGTTTTGTTAGTATAGGCTATGTCATATTAATAATGCTATTGAAGTCCTGAAAAACAAGGAATTTCAGCTGCGACAACCGGGAAAAACCAGGGAAAACCAGGAAATTTACAACGGCGAAGCCGCAGGAACCCTGACTACTAATGTGCCCTTAGATAGTAACCAATAGGATTGCATGCGGAATATACCCTTGCTGTTCTCGGTACAATTACCAATGTCGTAGCGTCAATGCTTATATATATATTTTGTTTAAATACTCCACTACACGTTTTTTGTTTTAACGCTACTGCTTCAAGAGGTTTACCCAGCGATATTTGTCCCCGTAATGTCAGAAACATGTTTCTTGTTTATGCCTGCTGTATAAAGGAAATAGTCACAACCAGTTTCAGCCATTGTCTAGCACACTGAACACTATGGTAAATTTTCACACAAGAGGGTAAAAACTTGAAATGTTTGGCTTTTATCGTGTTCATTTTATCCATAGCAATACAAAAATACTTAAAATTTTTTCTTCGTGTAAACACAATTCGTGGTGGTGATGGGGTTAAAAATGTAACAATTTTAATATGATTGTACGTAATAAAACGTATATATATATATTATAATACATATGAACAGAAATTATATAATAAAAATTATAAAATAAAAAATTACATAATATATACATTGAATCGATATTTGTATAAAAACACAGCTACAGTATATATTGCAGCATGAGGTCTTCTCGACCAAAAATTTAACGCTAAAATTGGTCTACCATTCTGATTCGATCGTCTCCCAAAGAGGACATGGGCGCGGCGACCTTCGAGATGGTCTACAGAACAACACCCCATTTACCTGTCCAACTCATTGTGTCAAGTCAACTGAGCATCATACCGGATTGGGCATCGTTCCTCGACTGTCTTTTCTACGATCAGTAATGGAACAACTCCGACCAACGACAACACGATGCGCCGAAAGATCACGTTTTATTCCCAGCGCACTACGACATACTGATTTCGTCTTCGACCGTGTCGATTCGGTGCGATGTTCGCGTCAAGCTCCACACAACGGCCATGCTGAGAACGGATAAGCACTTCACGATTGCCATCGCTGGGCAACGAGACACGGTGTCAATCGATCGCCTCAAATGAGCTTTCATCGACTGCGATCAATCAAAAATCAACCTGTCGATCGGTGTGACGACTGCACCAGTAACGGCATCGACGCCTACAGCGACAAACATTCGAACAACGCGTGCAGAACGATCCGTTGGATTTCCAGACCGATTCACGTGTTTCGGCTGCAGGGGAGTATTGTTGCGTACTCACAATGAACACATAATGCTCATGTGACTGATTACGAATGCTGATTACTTTCTGACGCAACATGTCATGATGCAATCTGATGCAATCACCTACTCCCCACTATTAGTTATATAATTATGCAAATAAGTTCTGCGTATATAAGTTGTACATTTTTGATATAAATTATGGTAATTCATTTGACTTCTTGCAACGCGACCTAGTGCTACACACGCGTTATACTTTTTATATTCATCGTTCTCCGTATTAAATAAAAACTACACTGAAAAATATATGACAATGATGACAGCTTGTAATGGATAACCTAAATATTGTATGATTAGTATTAATAAATTGAATGCGCTGTGCATGTTCACGTACAGTATAAATTTTTATCTGCTTCTCGTACAGAACATGTTTATTTTAAATGTATAAATTTATCAATGTATCCTCATTTTAAGCCTGATGTTTGCTTAATTCTGGTTAAATACATGAATTTAAGGCATCTTATACCTGGTTCATATTCACAGTAAGAGTTGTTATTATACAGTGTACAAGATTCATAAATATTATAATATAACGAATGTATGTTTCCTGATTAACTTAAAAATATAAATTTTTTGTGGTCATGTATTCCAACAGAAGTTTGTGTTACATTATTGATATATTTATCTAAATTGTAAATATAAAACATTTTATAAATTATCTCAAAAATGGATTTTAGAGTACGATGTTTTAAGTAAGAACCTAAACTGTTGTATGCTTAAATAACCCACTGAGCTAGTTGTATTATAGTCAGTCGTACTCTTTAGATTTTATTATATTAACTCGTATTATTCATGATTTTCAGTTGGAAACATTGTAATTTACTGTGTCCATGATTGTGAGCTTCGTATATAACGAAACGTTGGCGATATAAGTGATATATTAATTTTCCTAGAGACAATATTTACAAAATAATATCAAAATCCTTTGTATCCTTAAAAACATACATTATTATTGTTATACTGATGAAATAAGTTTTATACTGTATAGGGAATGTTAAAATCTACAGTTGATTTTAAAAAGAAACCATATACGAACTTGATTGAGTTTTGTCGCGTAAACGTTTCGACCTAACCAGCTTCAAATTTGTCAGGAATCCCACATGTGCGAAAAAAGCGTCCCACTGCTAGTAACAATGTAATCGACTCTGTGTCAAATTATGCATATTAAGTCGCATTAGTTTTTGTAATACTGTTGGGTTTTATAGACACTAGGTCTTTTAGTAAACATTAATTCAAAAAATCAGAATTCAAGGTAAACCCCACAACGGAAGCAGCCATCGACACCCAATTTTTGCACAAAGGTCGATGCCGTTATGGCCCATTGAGCCATACGTACAACGTTTATTAACTCTGCTTCTGTGGAAACATATTTGGTGAAAAATATAAATTTTGTTGGCAATTTTAAAACCAGAATTTTTTATATAAATTAATAACATAGCTCGTTTTTGTTGACATTTAAAAGAATAAAACTTAAGAAAGTTTATTTTAAAAGCTGCAATTTAGAAAATGTTAACAAAGTTTAGGTAATTACTTTTCTATTTGACGTGTCCAGGGCTTAGCGTATTCATGTATGCGCGTTTGCCTGTAACGCCACATGCTGGGAAACTAGTGTTAAAACACCCTTTTTCAAGCCAAAATCAAGTCAAATTTGAATGTGTTCATTTGTATCTTGAAAACAAGTGAATGTATTTAGCTGAAATTTTTTGCAGAGTAGATGAGCTTATGTGGCATAAACATGCCACAAATATTGCTTCTACACTATTTGTGTCGCATGGAATACGACTCAAAACTGATACTTTGAGCCAAAATCAGCGCAATGTTTGGTCTTTTCATTGTAGTATGGTAATATATACATCTATTTGATTGAAATTTAGGTATTGTATAACATTTCACATCGCATAGATCTACCATTAAACAGTAACTCCAGATTACCTATTGCACAAAGGCTGTATGTTAAAAGATCAATTTTGGACTAAAATCTCTAAAATTTCACCCTATTTGTATGCATCGTCGTAGAAGGTGAAATGATCTGACCAGTATATTTTCATTGCGCATGTGAACTTTTACGGGCCACACATAGCTTTAGGGTTATTATTCATGCATGGGTGCACTCCGAACTTCCAGGGTTATAACGGGTGCGACTGAAGGGGCGTCGCAGAAGGATAGGTGCGACGGGTAGAAGGTAATAAGGGGTGCTGAAAAAGGTTGACGACCCCCGCCGCCGCGTGCTTGGGGGTGCAGAGCCGCGGGGTTCAGGCTACTACACAGGCGGGATCGGGGACGCCGTCGCCTCGAGGGGTGGTCCAGACGTCTCCCCTGTGAGCATATATGGTCATTCATGTATTACGGTCAAATGAAAAATTTTGGTTCACCGGATCAAAGCAATCTACATACTTAAAAACTGCATTTCTTATGCAATCGCGTAATGCCTATCCCAATTTGAATATGATTTATAGTCCTTGTCTAGTTCACCAGGCTGACCCATCATCAATGTATCCTTTCAGCACAAGGGAACAATATGGAGGAACCCCTTATATATACATACATTATAGAGTTCTGTTATCAACTGTCAAAATGTATTGGTTGCTTTGATTTTGCCATAATTGCATAGATTGTGTTTTTGGGCAAATGTATCCATGCTGCGTATTTCATCCCGGTGGATGTTAAGTTTCTCAAGAACATCTGTGCATTGCTATGTTTTCTGATTTGATATACGGTAGAAGTTATGTGGCAGATCCAAAAGTCCAAAGAAGCATCTAGTTTTTACTCTTAAACGGCGATCAAATACACAACTAACCGACGATACTTGACAATTGACTTCTTCGACTTCGCAATTCGATGTTCATAAGTTGTTTACAAAACATAGAATCTAAGATCAGAAAATTTTTTTATTTATAATTGTATATTCTGCTATTCGTATTTTATGGCTTTTCACTAAATCTCGCAATTGAAATTTTCAACCTGAAACAAGGGATAATGAAATGTTTCGCACCTAAAGTTTTTGCAATGAAACACGACTGAATTGTTCCCGTGAAAAATTTACCATAGAGCAGCTGGACAATCTGGGTCATCGCTGATACAGCAGCTCTCACTGGAACGAATCTCATCTTAGCAGATATGGTTCTACACTTATTTTGCTTTTCTAGTGCATAAAAATATCCGAAGTTGTACCATGCATTTTTCGGTGTAATTGTTCCTCAGGCCTTTCTAGATGAAACTTCATTTTAGCGGATATCTTTCTACAGTTTTTTGCTTTATTAGCGCTTAAGTGTATTCGAATATAGTCCAGACATTCTTCTGTGTAAAATGATGTTTAACTCTCACAGGACCAAATTTTATGTTAGCACATATTGTCCTATACTTTTTGCCTTAGTAGTGCTGAAATGCATGCGAATTTTTTATCATTCTTCGGCGTATATGCTGAAGTTGTACACTTCGGCTAATGCAAAAATTAATTTAGCCACATCAGGATGACTGTTAATTACTTTGTAACATTTAGGTGTAACACGGGTGCAGAGAGAAGCGATTTTGAGTCTGGGGCAAGCTATGATAAAATACGTCTGAGGCATAGGCGC
>JASANE010008978.1:0-10456 GCA_030248225.1 Trileptium ribeirensis | reverse complement strand
TTGAGAAATTTTGATCTAATGTTGGAAGAATTAGAATCGGGTTAGTTTAAAATCAAGAATAGAAATCGCGGATAACAATTATTATTTCAAATTGGTTTCTATTCTAGAGAGAGAATGTCATAGTTTGACCAGAACATTATTATATTGATTGAATGTTTCATCTATTAAACATATTGTGATGAGAAAGCAGATTGAAATTACTTAAATAAGAAGTAATATCTGTTTTACTTTATATCACATATATTATTTTATATCACCAAATTTTCTATACTGCAATTTTTTAATAAAGAAAAATTATTAACAAAAACTTATTCTAAATACTCGGAAATTTTGTCAAAAGATAAGAAATACAAACTGTTTGCACAAATGCAGTTTCAGAAAAAGCATCAACTTGCGATAGACTTATGTGATATAAGCTGTGGAACGCATACTAACTGAGCAAAAAATACTGCTAAGATATCAATAATTATACTATAAAAGAAGAATTAATCCAGATATGCGATTTGATGGTGATTTGCATATCCAAAGCGTTATTGGCGACGTACGATAGTAAAGGTCGTGATCACATTGCATCCGATCAGCTGCAATATTTTCCGATCCGTCCTTTATGACAAGATCCGATGTACACGTGTGCTGTTTCGATCCAACTAACCATTCACAGGAATTGAATCGAACCCAAGTCGGAGATTCATGTGTGAAACATACATATACACACACGAATACGGCAAGTGTAAAGTTAGACCATACAGCAGCATAGAAGCGGATGCAATGTGATCAGAAATCAGATCTGAGCAAATAATAAACTATAACTATGTACAGCAATGTGAAAAATTATAATAATGTATATATGTACCGAAATTACTTTTTTATTATTGCTCAATTTTGTCTGTAAATGTCACAAAATAATAAGCGATATACGTTATACAATGCACAGTCATCCAGACAAGCCATCCACTGCCCAGTTTTGTATTAAACGCCAAACGCTCTAAATTTCTACTGTTTAATAAATAATTTATGTCAACCAGCTTCGTAGAAATACAGCTTACATTGTAAAACGACGCCTGCACAGACCATATATGCGTATGTCTCTAGGGTCTACGCAAATCAGATATTGCTGTACGCTACATTAAATGCAATTTTTTGTTTCGCCTTAAATGTGGTTAGACGAATTCGTTACCTTTTCATGCATTCATTTCACTAGGTAAGCGATGACTAGCTATCTCATTCTAAAGTATAGTTTCCGATTTATCCACAGAGTAACAGCGCAACAATTTCTTAGCTTATAAAGCCTGATAAATTTTGTGTGAAATTTTATAACATTCATTGCTGACAAAATAGCTACCACTATCCTATTTCGTGATGTCGACCAGAAATGTAAGGGTTTTTCCACATTCCAAACGACACAAGTATACCATATTTATTTATCAATACAATTTGCGTACACACATATATAATATTGATTACGGTATTATATTTAACAAGAAGTTTTAAAATTGTACATGTATTGGGAGGAAGTTATACTCGCCATAACTCTAAACATAACATATAATTTATTTACATGTCACAAATCTATTTTAGTAATAAGACTACACCACAACATGATATCATGTCCATACCGCTATCGGTCTACGTGGCCAACCGCAGTACCGAGGGGTCTTACCTGGACGGTCTGTAGGAGTTTGTCAAAAATTTCTTCGCGGGCTCCGACCTACTGGCCTGCCAGTAGCTTTGGCTACCTGTGTACAACATTACTCACGAGAGGATTGAAGGAATATGTCTCCCGTTACATGAAGTCGTCAGATGTTTAGGCAACCTAATGATTTGCAAATAATATCAGTATCTGTATTAAAGCTAACCACCAGCACATTATTTACCAACTATGAAGTGGTTCTTTTTAAATATAGCGACTTTATAAATATCGATACAGTCGATATTTATTTTTGATCATATTTCATTTGTTTATTCTACGCAGTATTAATTAAGACATTGTCGAATACTGAAATGCACGGCAATGTTGGTTTGCATTGATGTCATTTTGTTTGTCGTATTAAATCAGAAATACAAGTATATTGTGCCCAAATACAATTGCATTGTGCAGAGATACACTTGTAGTGTGCAAACATATAGCTGCATTGTGCCCTAATATAATTGCATTGTGCAGAGATACACTTGTAGTGTGCAAACATATAGCTGCATTGTGCCCTAATATAATTACATTGTGCAGAGATACACTTGTAGTGTGCAAACATATAGCTGCATTGTGCCCTAATATAATTGCATTGTGCAGAGATACACTTGTAGTGTGCAAACATATAGCTGCATTGTGCCCTAATATAATTACATTGTGCAGAGATACACTTGTAGTGTGCAAACATATAGCTGCATTGTGCCCTAATATAATTGCATTGTGCAGAAATACACTTGTATTGTGCAAACATATAGCCGCATTTGCCCAAATATCATTGCACTGTGCAGAAATACAGTTGTATAGTACAAAAATATAACTGCTTTGAGCCCAAATATAATTGCATTGTACAGAAATACAGTTGTATTGTACAAAAATATAACTGCATTGTGCCCTAATATAATTGCATTGTGCAAAGATACACTTGTAGTGTGCAAACATATAGCTGCATTGTGCCCTAATATAATTGCATTGCGTAGAAATGCACTTGCATTGTGCAAACATACAGCTGCATTTGCACAAATATCATTGCATTGTGCAGAAATACCCTGGTATTGTGCCAACATATAGCGGCATTGTGCCCAAATATAGTTGCATTGTTCCAAAATATAAGTGTGTTGTCCAGAAATACGATAATTATGCAGCAATAATAACTAACTCATAAAATAGCATCTATTTTGTTTTCCGGAGAGACAGACATTATATATTTTGATAACATTGGCAGACTTTATTCTACTTTCGCACAACAAACTATATGTTATTCTTCCTAAGACATCTGAAAACAGAGTGATGGATTGATGAAAAAACCATCGCTTCGAGCAAAGTAATAATATAATCCGTAATTTTACCCTCAAAAAACAACGACAGGATAATACCCAAAGGCCAGGCGTTTCCAGAAGTCCACTCTGTTTTGCATCGTCAATAAATACGTTTGTGTTAGGATTACCTCGATTTGTCCCATTCGTCATATGGGCACGTCTATGTATGTGAGTTTATGGGCACGACTATCAAATAAACGATCGCCACTAAGCATAATTATACTATCAACTTCACATATTAACCATGAATTCTACAACGCTGCATACTTTTCCTTGAATATATATATAATGTACGTGATTAATCATTAAGCTGAGAAAGTGCTTTGTAACAATTTTAATTCTATGATATCTACAAGAAACTCCATTAATTTACCACGAGCATTTTTGATTATATAACTACAGACGGGGCGACGGATATACATTATAGGCCATGCTAGCTTGTCCTAACATGGTTAACACCTTATCAAAATGTCAAAAGTCACAATCCATGCGCTAAGTAAGCGGATATACCATCGTTATGTGACGTTGACATTATAATGTCCCCAATGTTTGGAACCTGTGTACACCACACAGTGTCAGGCGCACTGTCGACAACAGGGTGTCTTAAACACCCATGTTTCTTTATATTTTTTCAAATGTAGCTAGCTAGGGGTATTGCCACTTCTCGACAGTGTCAAGCACACTGTGTCTTCTTGCCTTTTTATCGACAGTGTATGGCATCGAATATGCTGGTCATATGGCCCAGATACAAATATCGAAAATTAAAAAACTGCATAGCACAGTTGACTAGTAAACCGCATTTGCTACAGACGGCAGCCATTACAGTTAATTCGCGCCAAATTGTAGCTAAGGGAGTGTACGACAATATAGAGGAAAATGTAGTAGCTAGGAGTGTGTCATATACCCTCGGAAATTGATTTACAGTATGGGTGTCATTCTGACTGTCTATACGGTAGGGTGGCAACTACAGGGGGACAAAAGTTCCAAACAGCGGAAACATTATAACGTGAACACCGCATTAAAAGTTAAAGCACATTGATTAAGTTAACAGCTTTGTAGTTGCAATAAATTTTAAATCGATAATTAAATACGCCTTGTGAAAGTGTAAACAAGTTTTACAACTATATATACATCTCAGTAATTTCATAATATGTAGTATTCAATTTAATATACTGTTCATAAATATGTTGTTCCAAAAGAGTTATATGAATATAATAGCTTAGTTATTTTATTTCTTAAAAGAAATGTCACAAATAATAGTTGGGACGAATGAATTTCGTAGCTCTGCTGACACAGTCTATTGCGTTCAGCTCACGAAAGAAGTGCTAAACTTAATAAAAATTAACTATACCATACAAAGTTCACTAACGAAATCAGGAAATCCAAACTTAACATTATCGACTGGAATGTTTAGTGATTTGCTAAGTGGACGTATCGATATGACATCGGGGTGCTTAGATTTTTCCAAAGAACATTTTGATCAATGGAATCAATCATTTCCAATCAGTTGCACTAAACGTGAGTATGGATTTGGATTTAATATCGATGCAGTTGTTGAGAATCATACTTTCAAGATATGGCCATTATTATCAACAAATTTGTGGATTTTTCTATATTTTTACTGCAATTTATGTATGGCAGTGGACAAGCGGAAACGGACACAGCTGATTTACAAGTTGACAGCAGCTTTTACCCCATTTGTCATGCTGATTACGATAAATTTTAACAATATAATTCTTTTTGAGCGTATTATAAAGAAAGCAGTTCCTTTTGAGTCGTTCAAAGACGCCGCTCACCTATTGAATACAACTGGGATTAAATTAGCTGTAAGTTCTGAGTTATTCTATAGTTCGTCGGATCTATTCAAACCATTGGAACAGTATTTCAATACAAGCAAAGTAAATACGGTAAAATCCCAAGAACGAGCGCTTAAGCTTATATCTAGCAACAAAAACGTATTTACAATTGAATCATATAATTATTTGATATACCGATTTCAACGTAATCCACAATTGGTTGCTGCTAAAGATGTAAATGCTCGAAGCTATACGTACGGCGTGTTCTACGACAGCGCAAATATGCCAAGATCAACGATCGAAGCACTGAAGAAAAGCTATGAAACGTTGTGTGAATTTGGACTACAACCACGTGGATTTTCACTCAGCTATCCACGTGCTGTCAATCGAAAAAAGCTGGGTATATCCGCAAACGCGAGTCCATTTAGGATATCTGAATTAGCGGATCTCAAAACGATTGGTTTTTTCATTGTCCCGGTATTATGGCTATGTTGCGTGTTTGAATTTGTGCTATTTCGGTATCAGGTTATTTTAAACATAACTCAGGCATACAGTTATATCAAATATATTTATTTTTAAATTATATAAAACATATAGTATTCTCAAAAGAGCGGAACATTAAGTGCAGTAAATTCGGTGAAATACATCATTTTTAGACCCAAGTCAATCTCATACAATAACATTAAAGTTTAGACTTAAGCTTGGTATTTCTAGGAAGAAACGACCTGCGTACAGGTTACGGTCCTCAGCTTTGCTATCTCTTTTTTTTGCGTTGAACCTAGAATAATCTATAAAAAATTTTTTCAGCAATCAGATAGTCACCTACTTAATATTTCACCACTTTTTGGTTATGTTCAAGGTAAAGTACAACGCCTATAGTTCAAATGAATCACTATTTATTTCTGAATTATATCAGAATCTTGTCTGTCTTGTCTGTCTGAGAATCTTGTCTGAGAATATAGATACTCCGTGTATTTGTCGAACAAACCATAGTCAATGGATCGAAAAAGAGACCGCTCAAACAACCGTATTAAATATTAAAGCCCAATGTGCACGCTAGATGGTAATCAGCCAATCACAATTCGGGGAACTATGTAATTTAATATAGAATGTGTTATAATACACAGTATTCACACTTGTGTATGAATGAATAAAACAAGAACTTGTTATGGGTACTTGAGATTTCATGGCTAACACGATGTAAACAAATTGGGCATGATTGCAATTCATTTCAGTTTTACACCCTACTCATCCTGTGCCATGAACGCTCAGAGGTTTTGATATTAATGGCACTCTCTAAACCCAGGGCTGGAATATATCTTTATACGAAATAGCATAATTCACTTAAAACGACGTATTGAAATGGGTCGCATCACTTTCCCGAACACGTTTACATGGTATGGTCACAGGTGGCCTTTTCATGTCATGAAGCCGTCATTTCCTGGTGATTCACACAGTGTAATATTACGATATCACAGCTAATATTTGAATCGGTATAAATCAGACTTTTCTAAAAATTCATATTATAAAGCTGTGAACAAAATCGACTTTACGCGTTCACTTTAGGATAAAAATGCTGCCAAATTTAGCTGTGAAGATATCTGTTCGATCAGATAATTTATGGCCAGTTGCAAACTTGACAGATATTTGTTTTGATATAAACGATGCTAAATAAATAGAACTAAAGTTATCGTGGAGCAAGGTGGCTTTAATAAATACATCAAAGCTCCGTTCAGAATAAGATGCGAGCACCCACTGCACACGGTTGCGCATAAAACCAAAGCTCCTGCTAAATCTTCAATACCGACGCTGTAGTAGGCAATGCCGTTGCTGCTACTGTATACAAACAGCAACTGAAACTTGTAATCGCACCATGTAGCAGCAATATTAGCTGCTATGACAGAAATGTAAGCAACAGTGTCGACTGTTGCTCCGCTGACGTCACACGGAATAAATACAGCGGTTGCGGACGTAGCGGTTCTTGCCCTTGCACACATAGGGTTATAATTTTACTTTGTTGAAGCAATGTAAAGAAGAATTATTCCAGAAATAGTAGATTTCAACAATACTATTCTGGGCAAAAAACAAACCTAAACAAATTATGCCTGTACAAGGTAGTCTAGAAGCGTGTCTCGTCGCCAAGATTGTGAATTCTGAGTGCTGAAGATATCATTTATACCAGCTTGCTGCGTAGTTATAGTCTCACTGGCCATTTAAAACACATTTTCCCCAACCTTGCAGGGCAAATTATAACAACTACGGCGTACCAATTTCCAGCTACGAAGAGGATGACTTGTTCTAAAATTAACCACTAATTTACCGATACAGAGACGTAGATGTAGAGATGTGTTTGTTTTCGCTAATTTGTTTAAAATAGTCCTCGATTCTTGGAGCAGGAAATACATCGAACTTTGTCACTGTACTTAGCTTTTTTCAAATCAAAGACGATCCGATTACTCCCGTCTTTGTCCAAGAGATAGGAATGGGCGATTCCCACGGTGATACCGACGGTCTGATTCTACGGTGCTTTGTCACGTTCTCTAACTGAGTTTTAACATATTCATTAGATGCGTGAGGTATTCCAGCGGGTCATGGGAATATCATCACAGTTTATCACTTCATATTTACATGAAATTCTACATATTTATGAATTTGGCTTACACCTGAAATATAATAATATGAAATTTTATTATCCATACTTAGATCACCTTCATACAAGGCTCGTGTGTGTATTTAAGTCAACTCGAAAACTTTGAGTCGGCGCGTTTATGAGGATGGTGTATCGAGGCATTGCGTACATTTCTTCTATATCATACAGGTGTAGCCGACCAACATCTACCAGCCGGACATTGTATTACACTCTAGTAGGGATACATATAACATCCCCGCGTAATGCTTGAGCCGTGATCACCACAATAACATGCTTATGAGTGCAGATGTCCTTTTATTCTGGACCGTCCAACTCGCCAACTTGAGGAAGACTGGCGTTTACCAGGTCCATATTACACTTCTCCCTCACTAACAAGACCCATATAATTTTAGTGTCATCAGCCGCTTCAACATTATTCCGATGTTTCGAACTAGGACCTATGTATTTTTCATCTGAATATGCTCAGCACAGTCTCAGGCAGGATCCAGGCGGTACCCTAGATCCTACCTGTCTCCCTGTGAAAACTGCCATGAGTCTACTTGCTGCCATTTGTCTAGAATACAATTTAAACGTTATGAAGTAGAGATATGAGTATAACACGATACTGCTCGTAGATTCAATTTTCATTCACAGTTTCAATATTAGGCCATCTACACTTCTCATGCAAAGCTATATGTGCCTGCCTGATACTATGACCTGGCTGAACTGTATTATCTAGTTTTACAACAAGTGACGCCTCAGGGCCATTATCTTGCTTAATAGTTACATATGATGAATCAATGTCATGATGGTGTAACTTCTCATCGTCGCTTCCAGGGGATGTCATCTTTAAATTCTGAAAATGATACATCATGGTAGAATGTGACTATGAAGTAGAGACATCATGTAACTTCTCATTATGTTCTCATAACCGTGTTACCTCCGCTTTCCAGTCACCTGTTTGTTCCCCATATATATCCTAAATTATTTCCCCGACGTACGTCATTAGACCATGTTGGCTGTCCGGTATAGCTCCTACATTGAGTAGTCCGCGCGGCGGTATCCACAATTCGTTACAAGTCTGCATTTGTATATTATCTTGTGAAAATTGGGTTGCCAAATATGTTGAGGAGACCTGTTTGGTGGCCACCGATTAATATTTACCATAGTCCTAATTTGTGGGGAATTTTATGAAAAATTTTGCCGACGTTAAGCACAGTGGAATTTCATATGATTAAGTCTCTTACAGTAGTCGCATATTTTTTCTACCATCGTTAGTCATTCTACTCCTATTTTGCTCAATTTTAGTTCTGCGGAAATTACTATTTGTTTGATTCTTAAGATTAACCACTGCTTGTAAAAATTCCCTGTTTAGTTTTAGCACGTCTCCGTTTTTGACTCTATATTACTCGACGATTAAGTTTTTTTGTGTTAGAAAACATTGCTTCCAACTTCGAGTTGCCGTGTTTCGAAGACCCATCCAATCCACTAATAGCATTCCTGCTAGCACACCCCAGAGAAAGCTCCCTGTATGGCTGTAGGATTTGATGTCGACAAATTTTTGATAGAGATTTTAAGCTTGTTCAGGAACTTCCGTCGCGATTCAGTCTCTATTCTCATCGTCTATGGTTTGGTAAGCATTTCTCATCAATCGTTCAATGTCTCTAACATATATTTCCACTTGTTCCTTAAAGTTCTTGGCTCCTGGTGCGTAACTGGATATTAAATTGGTTATCCGTTTCCTTAGATATCAGAATTCCTTAAGCGATGCTCGCAGTAGGATTTTTCTGAATCCCGGAAAGAAGTGCTTCTTATTTCTGTGGTACTGCATTCCGTCAGAGAGCAGCCGTGCCATTTCTCCATGCCTTCATTTGTTCACCATGGCTATTTTTTCAAATGTACCTAGCCACTCTCCAAAATCAACCCCAAAACTCCCGCTGTATAATGGAATATTTTTAATCTCAATCGCTCTGCATCCATAGCTATATTCAATAATGCAATTCTCGGATTGAGAGCCGCCTGGTACAGCCTCAATACAGCCCGGCATTACTATGGGGTTTATTCTACTTAGTGGTATTTTTGAGACCACCGAGTGTTTATTGCACGAAATATATACCATTAACACTAACACTAACACTAACACTTGATATCACATTATACTCGGTATACATTTCAGCAGCAAATTAAAGGACACAGCACACTATTACATTCAGTTTGTTCTACTGGTTGAGGTCTTGAACTAACGCGTCAACTCTTTAAATAAACTTTTGAAGCACTAAATCTAGGACCTCAACTAAACTTGGTTTCATATCTCCGTTACCCTTTAAATTTTAATATAATTGGTGCCACGGTGGCAACGAATACTCGGATGTGTGAAATGAGATCTTTAACATAAATTTTAATTTTTCCGTTAGAAAAACCTATTTATGAAATTCATGGAATCCTTAACTCATAACAAAGTTTTGAGATTTTTGGGGACATACAGAACAAATACACTAGCATGTTCGCTAATGTAAGTGCAATAGCTAAGACATCCGACGGCTGCACTTAAATCCGACATATTTACACATTTTAGGCCAAATACATAAGAATGTATTTTAAACACTCTTGAACTATAATTTATTAAAAGAATTCGCAGAAATCATAGTTCTAAGATGATCCTAAATATGTTGAAGAAGATGACCACACTAACTCTTTACCGGGTTTGACCAAATACGGCCAAATTTGGTATGAAGAGTCTATGGCGTACTCAATGAGAAAATTCAATTTTGACGTGACCACCCCTGCCAAGTTGGCCAAAGTTTTACACATTTTTATTCAAACTCAGCTGGGAATTTGCGTGTTCTCAAAGCTAATTTTAAGTCTCGATATCACGTTCTGTATAATATTAAATATTTCATTAATGCAAATCCAACACATTTGCTACTCTAAACACACAAAATATTATATACAACAATACACACGATTGTAATATGACACAGAACACATTGCGCAATCATCACGTAAACAGATGTAATGTACGTTGTAA
>JASANE010008975.1:0-24500 GCA_030248225.1 Trileptium ribeirensis | reverse complement strand
CCTGTAGTCTCTTATATGAAGCCCTTAAATTAATTTTGGCTGGGCAAATTGGTGTCTAGGTGACAGGTATTAGGTCGGAGATGTCAAGTCTATTCTTTCGACAGGATAACAATGATTTTGTGTCTTCTAGCTCGTAATAATAGTCTATATACCTGGCTGGGCAAATTTGTTTAGCACTGGACAACTATGTTACATGTAGTCCGTGTTAGATGCTTACCGCTGTGTTGTTCTTTTATCCAGCCAGTTCACGTTCTTAAAAGCGTTGTCCGTTCAAAAATATGCTCGAACATTTATCTTCATGCGCGCGATTTCCGGTAGTAAGCCGTGTGACATGCGGTCTGTGTTGAGCTATTTACTGTTCGAGTACACTTGAAACTGTGATTTTGGCTTCTTTAATTTTTCTACTAACCTATTTACCACAAACTAGCCAAATATTGATGATCTAAATCTTGGACTTTGGATGTGTAGCCAGCAATAATACTGAAAACTTTCATTAGTTTTCTGGTAAAAACGATATATATTAGTAGGGTGAAATGCCGTTTACGGGCATGGAAAAAGAAACTCTTGAGAAATGTTATTGGGAAAAATATAACGTTAAGTAATGAGTGTTTAATGAGATATCTGAAATAGGATTGTCGGTGAAAAATGCTTTTACGCTATTAATGAAATACCGAGGTAGTGCGTTAGGGCAATGGTTTTGCTTTGAAAAATGCATTTATTTTCTTCATGGACTGGAGACATGTCGCTGGTCCTTGTGATGGAATAATGCTCTATTGTTTTCAATTTAGTACGGTGTTCTATGGTGTGTTGGGCTTGGTGTATGGTACTGTATAAGGACATTGCGTTAGAAAAAATGCGATTTTGAGTACGAAAAATTTTTGATTTAAAGAAGCATTTTTATAATTTAAGATTTGTTAGAAGTTTTTAAAACTGCTTGATAGATTACCTCTATTAATGTTCCATAGTGTTTCACTTTATCGCAAAACAATTAATTGATGTGTATGGTAATGTTTGCAGGGAACTTCAACAGATAGTACAATTGGACTCGAGTGCTACCATGACTTCGTGTACTTCAGTCAGTGAAATGCCTGTATATAGTCAACAATCCCTATAAGAACAGTTCCTAATAAGAACACTTGCTGTTCTTATTAGGACACCTCTTTTAACGCATCGTTTCCGTATTTTTACGCAAGCGTATATGCCGCTTACATATTTGTGTTTGTTCTAGATTGCGCTTAAGTAGTACGTAGTCGTCCTATTCTAGTAATACGTAGCAGTAATTACTAATACCCCTATAGTCTGACATCAAATGGCTGACAGTTCTAAGTCTAAGCGAACGATTCACGATCCTGAACGTTTACGACAGGCAGTAGAGGCAGTTCGACGAGGTGAAAAATCTACAGAAGTTAGCAAAGCTTTTTCTATTCCAGCCAGCACCATACGAAAACATAAATCTGGAATAGAGTGTACGCAGGATAAACCTGGTCATCCAAAAGAACTATCTATCGAAGAAGAACGCCGTGTGGTAACAACCTTGCGAGAATTGGCAGGTGTCGGCTTACCAGCAAAACGGTCTCAATTAAAGGACATTGTTGCTGCCTTTGTGCGCTATTTGGGACGAAAGACCAACTTTACGGATGAGCGCCCTGGTGACAAATGGGTCTTGAATTTTCGAAAACGGTGGAAAAATGAACTGAAAATTCGACGTCCAGAGGCACTTCAGCTGGCTCGTGCTCAGGGATTAACACAGGAATGCGTGGACGCCTGGTTTTCGCTAGTTGAGCGGATTTATCGGGAACACGATTTGTTCGATAAGCCAGCACAATATTTTAATGCTGATGAAACCGGTTTTAGCGATGACCCAAGAAAAGATGAAGTTTTTGTTCCCCGAGAAAGCTGCAATCCCTACAAACTGCAGCCCGGTGGCGGGAAAGATTTCATTACGGTTCTGAATTGTATTAGTGCTGCTGGAAAGGTGTTACCGCCTTACATTATCTTCCGCGCGAAGCATCTCTACGAGAATTGGTGCACAGGAGGTCCGGAAGGTGCGAGATACAATAACTCTCTCAGGGGTTGGATTGAAGAGCCACTTTTCTACGAATGGTTGCAAAACCTGTTTCTGCCAAATGTGGTCGACGTGGATAGGCCAATAGTGCTGTTCCTGGACGGGCATTCAAGCCATTGCAGCATCCGAATACATGATCTGGCTCGTGAAAACCGAATCATCTTGCTGTTCTTTCCTCCACACACGACTCATGCGACGCAACCTTTGGACGTCGCCGTTTACGGAGCAGTGAAATCACATTGGAAGAGTATCCTGAGTGACTTTTACCTTGATACTCGGCTCAAATCGCTGAATAAAGAAATGTTCCCGAAGCTCCAGAAAAAGCTTTTCGACACAGCATTTAAACCTCAACATTGTGCAGCTGGATTTTCAAAGGCCGGGTTATATCCACTCGACAAGTCTGCTATTCCTGCCGCAAAAATAAAGGTTTCGACAGTTTTGCGCCGTTCGGAAGATTCGAATGACAACAGTGCTTCTGACAACGTGGCAGGGCCGTCGGGTGCCGCGCATACACCGACGAAGGCGATACAAAGTGCAATTCGTGAAGTTTTTCAGTCATCCGGATCCGTGGGAGCAGGCCAAACTAAACGCCGACGGATCAAACGGGCCTTAGGTTCCAGTATCAGGGGCTACGGCGCAGGAGATTCGGACAGCGGCGAACAGGGTGTTTCAGGGGGAAAAGGAAAAACACCCGTTGGAAAAACATTGCGTAAGAAGTCGCGTTCAATCCCATCGTCGTCATCATCAGAAGATGAGGTGTCTTTCGATGAGAATACCTGCATGGCGTGCGGCATCGAATATGCAGATTCCAGCTGTGAGTGGTTGAAATGTGTGGGCGGCTGTAATTGGTGGATCTGCTGCGACTGCCTGCCAATCCAATTTGATATCAGCAGCGACTATTATTGCCAGAAATGCATACAGAAATAACTTTGAAATTTGAAAATATTTTGGATATTTTGAATGACAGTAATAATGCATATATTTTGTTCAGACTGATGTGTTATTGTTTTCAGACAACGTGCTTTGTTTTTTTAAAAACTACAGAACTGTTCTTATTAGGATATACGTGTTTAATAAGAGCGGAAAAAATTTTCGCTGCTGTTCTTATTAGGGCATGGGTACCCCAATAAGAACAGTGTAAACTCACTTGAGGTTCGTTCCTCTTCTTGATGTGCCTTAAGGCGAAATTTTCTCATATTCCGGCAGTAACACCGCAAGACCAGGGATGCTCAACCAAGGTAGCTAGCTCAGTTTTCGCCACACTTTTAGGAAGTTGTGCCCAAAAAAGTGACAAAAGTGTTCTTATTAGGCTGGTTCACTGTACTACTCTAGGAATTTTAAAATATTGCATTTGTTTTTGTGGCGTAGACTGTGGCTGGATTTGCTGCGGCATTAGTGTAGATGCGAATAATCTCACTGAATAGAGCACGTTACGGAAGACATACCAGCAAAATTGCGTGATGTCTCATAAAGTATACGGTTAAAAGACATAGATTTCGCATTGAGAAATGGAGATCGGCTCGCAGAATCAGCACATCGAGATCTACAACTGCTGAGACCGGTATGACTCATCGACCTTTTGTCCAAATAGCGATTTATCTGGTTTCGCCGTGTTATTGCTTGTTTTCACCTTATAATGAGTGTCTATTATTATCAAGTACGGTGGATACAATGGTTTTGCTATCTAGAGTCCAACTTGACTATATCATTCCTTTTCGTGGGGCTTCAATGGTTTTACGGTCAACGAACCCGATTTCCAGAATGTAGCGTGTTTTCATTTGTGTGATTGTATATTGCGTAGAGGGCAACAAGAATCTTCTATATAGGTTTTCGGTATACTGAATACGATGGTTTGGTTATCTATAATCCAGAACGAGTTACGTCTTTTCAGATATTTTCATTGGGTTTAGGGTCAATGAACCCAATTTCCAGAAATTAGTTTGTCTTCAGTAGTTCAGTACATGACATGAAAAATAAATTCTATATATAGGTTTTTCGGTATGCTAAATACATACAGTCCAGCATGCACAGTTCATGCCTTCTCATTGGTTTTGGGGCAAGTGTCAATGAATCCGATTTCCAGAATATAGTTGTTACGTATTGCATACAGATGATCAAGAATTGTCTATATGTTTGCTGATAGACTGGTTAAGATGGTTTCGTTATCAGAGGCCTTCACAAATATTTATGGGGTTGTCCGTTGTTTTCGATGAGTTTGTGGTGGACGAGATTTTAGGATTTTCAATATATTCAGGGTTCAAGATGTTTTAGGGTGGTATATATATCAAACAGTCTGTTACAGGTGGTTAAACAAAATGATAACTTAAAAATGAAACCACGATCGTTCCATTTCACCGTCGCTTGCAAGTTACTAGGTATATATATTACTTGGAAATATGCAAAATCTATGAAACTATAAGTATTGAATTAGAAATTGGAGGCTTTTAAAGAACCTCAACGCGGATGTTGTCTGTAATCACAAGCGTGTACGTTTGTGCAAAAGTTCAATCCTCATTCATATATGTAAATTATAATAAATTATTCTTTGTTTTGCGCGGAAATTGAAAGTAAACGCTAAATGTAATTTTAACGGGTCGTATTCGGTTAGATGTAATGTATCTTTAGGTGGCCTTGAACAAACTGTCGCTGTGGATATGTGGGCTACTGGGTGTATATTTGGCGAACTGCTCACTCACAAACCTCTTCTGCCCGGAAAGTCCGAAATTCATCAGATTGATCTAATTGTTGGACTTTTGGGCACTCCGAACGAAAATATTTGGCCAGGATTTTCAGAGCTTCCTGCTATCAAAAATTTCTCCCTCCGAGCTCAACCTTACAACTACATAAAGGATGTTTTTCCTCGCTTAAGTGGTACGTCGTATTTAATTGATTTCGATGTTTACTTGTTTTTGTTAGCATTCTAAATTTCTATTTTTTATTCCGTTTTTTTTATTGTTTCGCATTGGCATATCGGTTGCTACTTTGCAGCTCTCTACTGATCTGATATTTCGTTAATTGAAACGGAGCGAGCGAATGTTAACTGTAACTATGAGTGCGATCAAAATGATCGTATTGTGTTTGCAGGACGTGTACCAAACAATGTTTTTTGAAAACATTGTAAAACAACTTCGAAGACCACAAATGTTAACTGTGGATAATTTAGTGTATTTTCCATTCCTCGGCAAATCTTCAGTGATATGGAGGGATCCACAAACTGCTGAGGAATGTTGTTTATTGTTAAATGTAATGGGAATGCATAGTTTTCGTGCATGCAGAATTAATAAAAGTGCAGGCTATTTTTCGTTGTACCCACATAATGTAACAGCGGCTACGTTTGCCATTAATTCAAAAGAGAAATTACTCACTTGTTACTTGTTCGGCTTGATGTGATCATCTTATGCCGGATACCATGGTCACTAGACTTCGGAAATGTTCACGATCCATAGCTGCCCGAGAGACTTCATAACGCCATTGCTTCTGCCAGTTCCGATGGTTTAAGCGAGATATGTTCTGGAACGGTCGCGCCGAAAAGTCTTTCATTAGTTGTCGCATCCACGTTTTGCGGACACCACCCAAGGGTCGTTTACAACCTGTTGGTGGGTTGGCGTGGAGCAGTTTACGGGTAACCCTCACTTCGCTCATACGGCAGACGTGGCCAAACCATACCATACGTCTGTGTTTTAGAATCGCCGGCATCTCATCTAAGGTTCCCATGCGCTGCCTGACCTCAGTGTTTGTTACTCTGTCAATGTACTTAATTCCCAAGATCTTCCTCCAACATCTGTGTTCAAAAGCACGTAAACGGTTGACATGTTCCACTTTGACCAGCCATGCTTCGCATCCGTAGAGGAGTATAGGCCGAATTCATGCCATATAAATCTTCCGCTTTACGATAATGGTCACAGATCTGTTCTTCCACAGTCTCCAAAGCGCTTCAAAAGCTGCCCACGCTTTGCCAATTCTAAACTTGATTTCGTTCGACGCGTCACCTGTGACGGTAATCTCACTACCGAGATATCGGAAAGCTTCCCCTTCTTCTAGGTGTTGATTTTCCAGCATGATTGGAATGTTTTGAACTGGACAGATGTTCATCATCTTGGTTTTTGCTGCATTAATGTTTAACCCAAAACGAGCACCGACGGTAGAGATTTTCTCCACCATTTTTTGCAACCTAGCAGGGGTTTCCGCAAATATAGCACTGTCATCAGCAAAATGATTGCTGAAAAGAGAAATGGTTGATATTGTGTCGCGCTGCATTACAAGGTGCAAATGGGACTGCTCCTCTACTTTTGGATCGGACAGTCATCCGTAGCTAGAGCATAAGTTCATGCGCGATATTTATAAATAATTCGAGAGTGCAAGCAGGGATCATTTCGAGTGTAATCGTCATTGTAATGTTTAACATTATGAGATTTTATTTAATGTTTTAGTAGTTATTTTTTAATTTCAGATGCCGGAATCCAACTTCTTCAAGCATTATTCACGTACAACCCGGCACAACGAGCCACCGCTTCGCAATGCCTGCGTAGTCCATACTTGGAAGAATTTCCGCTGCCTTGTGAACCATCGATGATGCCATCGCTTTCTCAGCATAGAAGTAAAGTATCGGCGGATGGGGGCGTTTAATCTCGTGAACAGGGCTTCATAGCTTTGATAATGGTCATGCTTTACGTGGAAATACAATAAATTCTTTATTCAGAATACGATTTTTTGAATGGCTCAGCAAAATAAAGATGATATCTGAAAGAAATTAACAGTTCTTAATGTTGTGGAACACAAAGTTTTTTTACATCTACAAGTTTGGATAACTTGGACTTGATTTGTGCGAACGTTTCGCAAAATTTCCCTTAAAGTAGCACGGAAACGGCTATTTATTAATAGTTTTAAATTTTGACTGATGTTGTCGAATAACATTCGATTTCTCATTTTATATGTAGTTGAAACTAAACATAGTTGGTGAAATTATTGGTTCTTCGCACGAATTTTGTCGCACAACAACAATTTAATATTCTCACCTTTCTCTATATTCAAAGAGTTTTTGAATAGTTCACCTTTTCTCTCGAATTTTCTCTGCATTATTTACTAGCTGGAATGTGGTCACTCATGCATATGTGATACTTTGAATTGGTGTAGACATGTAGTTTCTTCGATTGATGCAATATACTGTTATAATACAGATGTAGATGTACTTTCTGGACACTTGCTTTCGAGTAGATTTACTAAATATATGCGAATATTAGCTATTTTTATACTTTTCTATGTATGTATATTTTGATTAAAATATTAAGGTAGCTTTCCGAGTTCAAATGAAAAGTAGGGTATATATTTCAATTAATATATTGAGCTCTCTGGGCTCAATTTAAAAGTAGCATATATTTTAATTAAAATATTAAGAAAGCTTTCCAGGCTCAATTGAAAACTAGGGTATATATATGTTTCAATTAAGATATTAAGAAATATAAAGTCTGATCGATGGAAATATTAAAGTCGTTTCTAACGCGTGTTGCAACTTTAGCATAGTTCCTTCAATATATCCTGGCTATATTTGGTTGTTTGTGCATTATTTGGTAGTTAGCTCGACAGTAAACAAAAGAATAACTCGTTAAGTTGCACGCGATCACACATAGAGCAAACTACGATATTCCTTTATAGCCGGCAATCTCGGATACATTTTGATCTGTGTAAAAATAGCTCTCTGAGAAAAGACTACGAAATTTGACTGAAGTATAAAATAACATTTCTTTTCCAAATTTCAATGTATTTCTAACAAATGGTAGTGCTTGCGAATTTTGCTATTTGTGACTTTTATAAATTTGTATGAATATTTCAAGCTGGCTAGATCGTAGACGAGTATGTCACTATATAAGATGGGGCAGTTCTTCGGTCGACTTTTACTCCAATGAGACATTTTATGGTGACGCTATCCAAACGCATCAGCTTTTCTGTCGGCTGCGTCGTAGGATTTTTTGGCATCTGCTATTCTTTGCAGGAGATAGTCAATCATATGTTCGTTAGAAGTAAACGTCATTTACTTACAGGAGACATGGCTAATCTTGACATTTTAAAATTTATATGTTTTGATGCGAGAATGGTGTGGAAAATTCCGTCACAGGTACAACTAATCTCGACCTGATCACGGTCCTCCTGAAACAAAACGCGTGCGCCGTGGCTCATATCTGCTCGCTAAATATGGGGCTGTGTTAATTGCCCTCGGCAAACGTTTCTATTAACTAAATTTTTTTCTGTATATCAATTATTAAGCGGTTGTGAGCGTTTATTAACTTTAAGTTAAATTTTGGTAATATTCATTATCATCCGCTAAACAGTACAGTTTTCCGTTTCCTAGAGCTTAAAAAAACTTCTTGCACTCCTTGCTTCATGTCCTCTGGAATTAGTGGATGACAAAGCCAATTCTAAGAAACCTATAATAAGAGTTTTCTGAAGCAAATGTTTTAAGCGCCGCAACAGTTAATGCTTTCCGATTTTGTGCCAAGTTTTAAAACTGAAGCACGCCCGTAATCTATTCATGTAAGCTCTTATAGTTATGTCTACCAGTCTTTGAAAGCTTACACTTGATTTTAATTTACAATTCTTTATTTGTACATACTAAAAGTGGGTCAACCGACGACGGCCCAGCGAGCGGTCAAAGGTATGTTCGAGCGAATTAACTGATCATTTTAGCCAGCATCAAAAACCTTTTATATTCGCAGATTAAACAAATTACAACATTACATTGAAACCCACAGAATCTTTAATAAATCAAAGAAGGATCCCAGGGCGTACAGTATCATTTCAAAAAGGCTATATTGGTCATAGATACATTCATATGAATCATCTCATCGTTTTTCTGCATCGTCGAAAACTTTTATAACCACAAATTATAACATTTTGTTGAGAATCACGGAATCTTGCATAGCTCAAGGGGGTCTTAGAGGATACAGTACCATTCCAAAAACTCTTCGTCGATCACAGATACACTCAACACATTTTGCCGTATTCATGCATCATTCACAGAGATGTGCGTGTATGAAATGCACACCGCAAGCTATGGCCGCGACCATGTTGTAAGAAAACAATATTGTCATGGTATTATGTTGTTGCAAACAGGGCAATCAATAGCACAAGCTAAAATATTGCTCCTACAATAGCATTGCATTTTATTGCATTAGTGCACCAATGTCAAAGTGGAGGGAGCACTAATATCAAACTGAGGATGGACACCAATATCAATATCGAGGGGAGCAATCAAACTTTGGACACCATTATCAAACTCAGCAAGCATTATATTGTTGCTACGATACCAGCTAGCTGCGCCTGACGCAGCAAAAACTTGACAGTTCTGTGGTTGTGCAACACAAGACAATATTATTGTAGGGGCAATATTTTTGCTTCTGTTATTGAGGGTGGAATAAAAGCCAATGTTATTGTAGAAGCAATATTTTAGCTTGTGCTATTGATTACGCTGTTTGCAGTAACAATACCATGACAATGTTGCTTTCTTACAACACGGTCGGTGCAATAGCTTGCGGTGTGCAATTCATGCACGCACTTCTCTGTGAATGATGCATCAGCATCCTCGAACACATTCAGCTGATTATAACATTAAGTTGAAAATTACGGAGTCATGCATGGCTCAGGGGGGGGCGGGGTTGCGTGGGATACAGTGTCATTCCAAAAAGCGTACATCGGTCACAGGTGCACTCAAATCACTTCCTCGCCGCGGCGTAACCAGAGGGTACCCACAATAGAACAGTTTTTTTCAGTTTGTATATAAAAAAGGATCGCGCATTATATACAGTGAGGGCGGTAGGACCTAGATGCTCACACATGGGCCCTTGCATTTTTTTAACATGTACGATCACTTCGAGCAGATTGAAGTTGAGTTTTTCGGCAAAAACACGCACTGAGAGTTCTTGAAATATATATGGACACACAGAGACCTGTCTTACTTGTGTTGCTGTCATTTGATGTTTTATGGCAATAAAGCGTCATTACTATCATTTTTCCGTTCAGAAAATAAAATTAGAATGGAAATGCATAAACACAAACGCTTAGGCAATATTGCAACTATGCCTGAAAGCGCAAAGATGCAAGAATGGGTGAGATAAAACAAATATACACAACAGTTTGGGTGGGCCGTCACATACTAGCGGCGGTTCTATTTGCGTATGTATGTTATTTTCAGCGGCGTCGCAACACGGGGGGGCAGGTGCTGACCGCTCCCACTTTTTACTGACAAACATAAAAAATTAACTGACAGTTATAATACAGCGAATACAAACTATCCATTTTTGTCTGCTACTCAACTTTTGAAGAGTTTGCGATGCCCCTAGCAATTTTTTGCGTACACTCAAAATATATTCTGTGAAATTTAAAAGAAATTTTTTTGAACTTTGCACCACCAGATATTCTTTTAAAATTGGACGAAATATTCCTTGAAATTTCGAATTGGACGAAATATGCAATTCTTCAAGAAATAATTTTTTGAATTTAAAGGAACGTTTCTTTGAATTTTAAAAGAATGTCTAATGGTTCAAAATTCAAAGAAATTTCTTTTAAATTTCACAGAAACCTGTTTTCAGTGTACATTCATATTAATTAATTATGGTCTGTACAACGTTTACTCCAACTAGTCCTCAAACCAATCCGGTCGTCGCCCCGTTATTCCACTACTCTTCTTGATATAATAATCTGCAACAATCCCACATTACTAACTTTAGTGACGTTTTAGTCCCATTTGGAACCGTTGACATCAAATCGTCCAAATCGAGCAACTATCGGAATAAAAATAGCTCAGTTCCTGCACTAATGTGACTAAATTCCAAGTCTAGGTTTCTTGCATTTATATAAAGCTCACTTTAATTCCTTGGCTTGGATAAGTATTGCTATATGAGTGCGCTAGCCAAAGCTGGCAAATCCGATGCGTACAATCGAAACAATATTTTTGCATAAATTTAAGGTTTAGGAAACTTAGTTTTCACAAAGTTTGATTCGGAATTTGAATATTTAAGAAAAACAGTGGGTAAAAATGGGGCCGTTCGTGGGTCAGGATTTTCAGGGGAAGAGGTCTTCAAAATTTCGATATTTTTGTCATATTTTCCAGAGTTTTTGGTTAATCTACTCAAATTTTTCCGGTTAACAAAGGGCTCGGGTGACGGGACGATTTTCTCAGCCTTCACGGGATCCTCGTATGGAGAAGATCTTTGTGAAAGAGGTCCTAAAAATTTTAATCAACTTTTGACAAATTTCCTGCAAAATTTATCGATTTTCTCAATATACTCCGCGCGCTGGGCTTTACTTGTTGCCAAGCCTTCCGAGAAGGCGATTAGGGTAATTAAAGCGCGAGGGAGGCCCGGTTCTTTTGGGATAACCCCGTTACCCTTTCATGTGCACCATACATATCATAGGGGAGAAATGCTAAATTTGGGACAGATCCGACTTTCACAAGATAGATCATTTCGCTAACTCATCGCACGCAATTCATTTTTACACCATTCGAATCGCTATGTTTTTTTGTATTGGATTACGTCTTTTCATCATTGTGCGTAAAAAAACTGAAGTATACGCCGCGCAATGTAGAGACTAGGTCGAAAATGGTTTTTTGAAACACTGTTTTTACACACCCCAACATGAATATTCGATCAATCAGATCATACGATCTAGCTGATGGATTAAAAATATTTTTTGTTTGAAAGCACCAATATTCAGCTTTATGGGTGCATAAAATATACTTTTTTCATTCAAAAGTGGCTATATGAAAACTGATTAGCTGAAAGTCTTAATTTTTTACCTAAGTTTCCTAGTTTGAGACTAGTTCTTAAATTTATATTCATAAAAATGGGACTAGTTTCTTAATTTGAGACTACGTTTCGTTTTGTAGGTTTTTGTTCATTTTTATACATTTTAATACATAAAATATGGCTAGAGTAAAAATCTGCGGCAAAGTACACAAGCAGGGTCTCCCACGAGCTACGAAACAACCAGCGACGGGTCAGAAGGGTGTCGTAAACGCCGGTCGTAAACCCATATCGATGAAAAAGAAGCGAGTGACTCCATCGAAGAAAACGCAATACCGGACCTATTCCGAGGCTAGGTTCCAGGACGTGGTTGATTCCTGTCGAGCCGGGGAAAAAGTGAGTTCTATTTGCAATTTTCATGCAAGTTTTCGTTGAGTAAACACAACGTTATCCAGGCGCTCCGTCACGAAAAAAAGTTGGGGGACACTTTGAGATTTATGTTAATTTTTTGTCTAAATATATTATCTTGAATGCGAATCTATATAAGTTTTAGAACATCCTCCGTAGCGATTGCATCTCCTGGGCTGCCTGTTATGCGCATCGCTCCCCTTATCTGCCGATTTAACGCAAACGTGGCTTACTTCTTGGCGCATGGCCGCTTTTTAGCATCTTTTTGTCTTCTAACCGTGGAGGCAGGATTTAAGCCATATCTGCGCCAGTTTCTGTCCCTTCGCTTTCGATTTTTTCCTATCTTTCAAGGGCGAAAAAATTTTCCGATAAAGCGAGGAAAAGGAGGAGAGGTGTGCACAACCCCGCATCCCCCTGGTTCCGCCAAGTTTGTCAACGACGCCGCATGCGAAATTTCGCATTGTATTCTGCACGTTATCTTTTTTGCGGCTCTAAAACAATGATTTGGATATATCATTACGTTTGCGGTCATTCGAACTAATTTTTGGTTAAGCTATTTGTTGAAATCCTTGCAACATATATTGCATGGACTTCTATTTGAATTAGTTTATCCGCGTTACCAAATGTCTGTTTGTGTGTGTCCGTCCGTCTCTTTATCTGTGCATGTTCGTATGTTCATAACTAATTTCCCCATTGAAAACTAGGGGTTACGTCAAACTACTTGCAGCCCTTGGACCGAACGATGTTTGGTCCTTTCAAACACGAATTCAAAAACGCCTGCGATAACCACATGAGAAACAAGAAGCGCGACTTCGGCATCAGCACCGTCAAGCAGAGTGACATTCCAAGGCTTAACGCGAAAGCGTGGAGCAAAGCCGATACTCGGGTCAATGCCGCGGCGGGTTTCCGTAGTTGTGGAATCTATCCACTGAATCCGGACAGGATTCCAGAAGCAGCTTTCGAGACTTCCGACGCTGTTGTGACAATCGACGAGTTGATGACGCATATGACAATCAGCAGCAACAACAACAATACGAACACCCTCAACTTGCCTCGTCAACACCAACACGTTGCTTCAAACGGTGCCGCAAAGCGCGTTGGGCAGCATGACTTATTCCGATAGCTTCATCTACCACGACGGACAGGAAAGCATCGCGAACACCTTTTCCACGGAGGTGACTGGTCCTCAGCATTTCACACCGATGGTCGCCATGGAAATTGTACATCCAGCAGCTAGCGATTCTCTGACAGGTTTCGGTTTCGTTTATTGTTATATTGTTTCCTAGACATAAGACAAGTTATTATTTGCAAATCCACCAACCACGAAAATATTGTATTTTATTTATGATTGATTTGCCACGCATCTTGACCTCTCGTTTTTTATACACATTTATGGCACAATAACTCGGTTTGTGACAAATGACTCATTTGAGCGAATTGCGCCGCGATACTAGTTTCGAATATGTTTTGATTGTGCCATGGTGCGATGCTTCCCCACAGTTTGGTGAACCCCCAAAGCGTTGCATTTTATTCATGGTACAGATAGAAAAATAAACGCCGTGCTTGGATTTTATTAGGAAAAATGCTCATGGGGCGACCTGCCTTGCCTTGAAAGTGTTTATCATAGTAGTATAATACATAGCGTTCTGTGTGTGTGCGTGAGTGCCTGTGATGATGCGTTGACTGTTGGTGGGTTTTTCATCCTCATAATTCTATTTCAGAAATGCAGCTCGCACAGCCAAACCTTAGCGGTGGTTACTCCAAGAAAAAGTTTCGAAGAACTGTTCCCTGACACGCACTCACCAGCAATTGCCCCTTCTGTTAAAAAACAATTCGAGGTGAGAAAATACAATTTTGTTAAAAATAAAACATCTCTAGCCGGAAGATGAGTCTTAAATAGAATAAACATTCAATTTTACACCAACTAGGTTTAATTTTGGGATGTTATATGTCATGCCATTTTTACAACGCCATTCGTGAGTGTATGCCCGTGTATTTTACATGGTCATTTCCATGTGCGCACGGGTGTGTGCGGGAGGGTGGGCATGTATGTGCGTGCGTATTAGCATTTGCTGTTCTGTGGCTGTATGCATTTGTTTGTGTGGGCGTATGACTGGCTGTGTGCACGTGTTCATATGTGTGAGTTCGTTTGCTTATGTAAATTTACCAATAAACTGTATAGAAAATAGCCACTGCCGAATGCAGATCTCACGAAACGTATCTAAACAGTATTTGTATGTATGCTAATATAATGTGAAACTATCCCACAAGTGTAAAAACGAAAAAAATAACATCATATTCGTTGTATTGGGTTAAAACTGACATAGAAATTATCACGAATCATTTTGCTCAACTTTTTCATTTTCCAAAAAAATCATTTTTAATAGAAAATGAGTCAAAATCTGTCAAAAATGAGCGAAAAGGTGAAAAAATTCTGAAACAATAACATCCGACTTCGTCCTAATGAGTTAAAATTGACATTAAAGCATATTTCTCACAAGGACCTCGCTCCATTGTCAGGTACTTTTAAGTGAAAATAGTAAAAATATCACTTAGATGTTTGTGAAAAAACTACGATTCTAAAAAATGACATCGTATTCGTGACTTGAAAATTTTAGGAAAAGCCGCCATGCATCTCACGAGTTCAAGTAACTTTTCGTTAATGAAGGCGCAGACAGAGCAAAAACCAGCTGCGAAAAAAGGTGGCGGCGGCAAGAAAAAAGGTGCCTCGGGCGGCAAGAACGTGTCGCCGTGTCCCGTTTGTAACAAAGTGGGCCACAACTCCGAATCGTGGATCCGGTGTTCCGATTGTGATGTGTGGCAGCACGACTACTGCTCGGGCAACATGTTGAAACGATATTTCATCTGCAATAAATGTTACACGTTTAATTAGTGATTTTAACCATAGAATAAGTAATTTTTGGTCTCTGAAAATTATATCTTAAACTGTGGTAATTGTGGATCAAAGCGCGTGACGTCAAAGTACCACGAGCTTGTGTTGAACCTGGTTTCTACAGATTAAAACCATAAGTAATGGGTAGCTATAAAACGTTGTGAAATCTCATTGTTATGTTTGTTTAATTTGATTACATGTTTTAAGAAAAGTAAAGGTTTGTTGAATTTTGTCTGTAACTGTCTTTTTTTAAAAACAATCAGTACGAGTGTAATACGTTTGTCACGGTTTAAAACACCATAAGTAACGCTCTAAAAGCAGTGAAAATCTCGTAGTCCCAACTTAGGGTGTGGAGTCCTAAATTAGGAACCCAAAGTGCCAAATTAAGCTACCGAAATTGCGAATTTTCCCCTTATGAACGAATCAGTCCCAAATTTAGCATTTCTCCCCTACATGCATCGAATTTCCATACACCTCGGGAGGAAAACTTGCTTTTAATTTCAAAATCAATATTGCAGCAACAGTTTTTTAATTTTTAAACTTTGATTTTTATGAGCTCTTATGCGCTAAAACAGGCAGAACTTTTATTTCACCTGATGATGGGCCTTACACGGTATAGTATAACAGTTAATCTCTATCGGTGAAGCTTAATATTAGTGAATATTGCATCATGCTTTAGCAATGTCGAGATTTACCCTAATTATCTGAACTGTTGGGATTGGTCGAGTGTCCCGCACGAATATATGGCCACGAAACGAAACATGTTCATCAAACCATATTCGCCGTATATTGCAGCCCAGTATATAGTATTAAAAAGATTTAGGAAATAAAACATCTTATCCATGTCTTTTTCGTGGTTTGTCGTCTCTTATTTATGTCCTTGACTTCATTACATGCTGTTTGTTATTCAAGTTCTTAACTTTCATGGCATGCCGTATGTTATCTATATATCCTTAAATTTCAAGGTCTTAAAAGGTCACAATATAGCGGCAATTGAGCAGCTTTTATTTGATAATGGCGATAAAACACACTGTGCAATAATATATGGAATATAATCCATGTAACACAACTTTATTTATTATTAAATGATGTGCAGTTTTGCAGGGTATTTAATACCGATGATTTTGTTATTAAATTAGCAATAAATTTCGACTTGTTACAAATCTTAGAGCGCTTTGGCCTAAAGAGTAATTTTTAGGGATAAACCTTCAATGGCGGCTGGCTTCAAATAAAACCAACAGATATTTCGAAGTTTATGAACTAAATTTTCAGCACTCATGTTTATTTGTAAATATACTGGTCGAAGCAATGTTTCAAACTAAAAGTTTTGTGAAAGGTAAGTTTTGAAGAGTTAAAAATGCTTAAGGAGCCGATCTAGACGCACCAGCTAATGCTGATACCCAGTTGCTCTGTCTGCTTCTTAGGTTCAACGTTCGGGTCACCCTGGTTTTTCAGCGCAAGGGTAGTGAAAAGCTCAAGCATATGGAACTAGTTACCTTACGGGCTTTACTTGAGTTCTCTGAATGGCTTCTGTCGGTGGCACCCACATCTAAATCTCCGAATGATAAATTTGTTAATCTATCCTACGGTATTCCCCGTTAAAAAGAATATAAATTGTAAGCTTAAATCCTTGATTAGTTTGTAACAATACAGTAAAGCCCTGTGTGTGGATTTTCACTAATTAGGATTAAATTTCCATTGGTCTCTGCGTTCAAATGTTCGCAATCCGTGTATATATTTCAAATAGCACCATTGTGAAATTATTTACGGAATTTGCAAACCTAATTTGAGTTTTGCGGAAATTTTGGCACTATATTATTTATCAAGTAAAATGTAAACACTGTTTACGGGTTTTATTTGCAGCCACAAAGCAATTGGTTGATGTTTTATTCAAGGTTAATTCCGATGATTGAAATAGTTGAGTATCTCAATAATTGCACTCAAATCGGCTATCTCTGCCCGTATTCTAAAGCATTATGCAGAGAAATAGTTCCTGACGAAGGATTTTGCAAACACATCACCTGATTTTTCCTAACAGACCTGTTTAAACTCACCACTTGTGGCAGTCGTTGCATTATCGTTTGTCTAATTTGCCGCAATCTTTATGTCTACCATCAGTTCCGCCGTATATAAATTGACAGTTGAAATGCAACGCTATTCATATGTGTGCCCGTGCGTAACTATATCACAATTGCCAATTTTTGGTGCTTTCGTTTGTTGTCAATATGCCTGACATGAACAGTTTTTACGGTCACTATGCCGTAGAAACAGTGGCAAACGGAACTGCTGACGCTTGCTTGTCCCACTGGTTGTCCTGGTGTACCCAAGGGCAGTTTGTAATTAACACTATTCCGACGCCTCTAATCACACTCAATAAAGACTCATCGTGGGTTCGGCTAATGGGTATAGCAACTGATAAACTAAATTTTTCCTTGATCACTGTCTTCAGGCTTACGAAATATATTTTAACAGCCAAACTCCAAAGCTGTAAATTCCACACGCATCTGATTTTGAATATATAGGTAATATTTGTAGAAATGTCAAAATTATCCATTTACAGGTCTTTACTAGAAACACCACATGACGCTATTTCAATTTTGTTAATTAATGAATTCAAGTTTTAGTGCTGTTAGCCATCTAAGGCGATGGTGCATTCAAGCCGAAAATTTGGCAGACAGCAGCTTGCAGTTAACGCATGTAGAAAGTTATCAAAATACCAACAGCTATCAATAATGGCTTTATGACGGTACAAAGTTTCTTTGAATCATGGTAGACCTTTACAGTTGTCAATAAAATCTAGCGACCTTGTTTGAAACGAACATTCGCAGTGACTGACGCCTGTGTGCACTTACTGAGTCACCGCAATTTGGATTGTTTGGTCAAAGATAATGCAGGCAAGTTACTGTTCCGTGGGAACTGGTGAGTCCTACTATTCTGATGTTATTCTGTAACTTAAAAATTTCCGGATGCATGCCGTGTTTTCATTTTAACGTCTAATTCAACGAAATACTGGTTAAACCCTTCTGATTTATATGCACACTATACTTTAGGCTTCATGCCGTACATATATTACGTTATCTAGGCTTGATGCCATACATGTGGGCTGCCCAAATTTTTTACACCAAACCTTCGGCAACGGCCTTTAAGCACAGCTGCTAAGGGCCGCCGTACTCTTATATAAATAGATTGCAAATATGTTGGTTTTATTTCCGACTTTCATTTCTAGTGTATGCAAATATATCAATACCGAACGTATTCACATTCACCATTCCAAACACAGCAAGCATTAACAACCTATATGGTAATATGTATATAAGTGAAACCCTATCGCCAACGGTCAGATTCATATCATACAACACAAAATTTTACTAATAAAGTTGAACAAGGTCACCCACGCCTGCTCGATTGCCCTAAGGCCACTCTTATGCCTGCTCGATTGCCACAAGGCCACGCTTATGACTGCTTGATTGCACCAAGGCCACGCTTATGCCTGCTCTATTGCCCCAAGCCCACTCTTATGCCTGCTTGATTACCCAAGGCCATTCTTACGCTTGTTTGATTGGCTCAAAACCACTCTTATGCCTGCTGGATTGCCCTGGCTTAACAACTTTAGCCTGTCAAAGATGACGGTTTTCACCCAGACAATCTTGTGGTTTGATGCTCGCACAAAACATGCAACTATTTTCGAATTTCAAAAGCCATTTATTTCGCACATTAATGATACTAAAATCCTAAAACCTGACCGTTTGGAGTATTATTATGCGTGGGACCCATACCACTGCATACGTGTATGGTGATCTTGAACATGTTGATACTATAGCGGGATATGCCAGATTTTATAATTGAGGTAACCAAACAATGGAAACGTAGTTTTCTGGAATACTGCCGATATAAACTAGTCATGGACGTCGCGTAGTAAATCGCTAGGTAGCCACCAAACTAAACTACCTAGGTACCCGAAAAACTACTACCTGACACTAACTTTGCTTTTTCTCCTAAGCCTCAGTATCTGCTCAAATTTACCTGTTTTCTACGTTCAAATTTCGTACCTAAATCTGTATATAACAATTGCAGGTTGCGTCGAACAAAAAGAAACGTTTCTTCAGGCCTACGGTACAGTATTGCGCGCTAACATGCACACGGTGGCCAATGAAAATGATGAGAAGAACCACCCAAGATAAAATACCTTACACACACTGAGCCATGCGGCCATATGGTAACAACACAAGTGCAGGATTAGAAAAGGAAAAGGCGCCATTATATAGAACATGATATATTTTCTATAATGGCATCATAATATTATTGCAGTTGGATTTCCACAAATAAACTTTAATTCTGCAAGAACTAGGTGTGAACTCTTCTGCTCCTAAACTCAAATATGTACACATACACATATATGGGGTTACCACAGATATATAAGGTGGGGGATTGAAGGCGCAGGTATGATTATGGGCTCGGAACGACCGCAGCACAATCCGACCATCCAGTACGATTTTCATGCTATATATTTTTCTATTTAGGCTAAGCGGCAGGAGGTTGTACAATAGATTTGAAAAACGGCTGTTAAAAAGTTATGTAGGGTGGAATTCGAACCCACGACCTCCCGCTTTCGAATTCGAAGGCAGGCGTCCTACAAACTGAGCTATCCCTGCCTGACATTACAACTATTAAATTCGTTATATTCGACAGTATACTGCAAACGCCTATTGATTTAGGTTACAGGGCCGGAATTAGTGTCCCCCGTATCCAGATCCAACGTTAAACCCCTATACGCGCAAACTAGGAGCCACTGCCGTGTCATGGGGTTACTCACCCCTCAGAATATAATTTGTTTTCGGGCGCAAAGCGCATAAAATCGCCTCGAATACAACAAGATACGAGTTCAACATTTCATCACTGAGGGTGTTGACGCAGCTACTCACATATTCTGAATTGTTTCAATCACTTCGACCAAAATTGTGTTAAATTTTATTTCGAGCAAATTTCTTCAGGAAATGATATGCTATCCACGAGGATCGTTGGCACTTGGGGCGTTCGGTACTAGACTTACGCAAAGCAACGTTTGCAAGAGTCCATTAATAATATCGTTCGAGGCGAGTTCATATCAAGGCGGCCCCTCACATTTTTTGAATTTTTAATCACATTGAGTAAGCGAGTGAACCAATTGCCTTCAAAAAGGTGTACAGCAAGTTCCTGAATTGTTGTTAACTTTTCTGTTTTGGTATACTTTTAGGGGTTAAAATTATCTAATATGTTAATTTTCCGTTTTTGTTGAAATTTTGAGCTTGCGGATGTGCTAGCTAGTGCTTTTATTTTCTTGAATTATTTTGAGAACTTAATAAGCAAACGTTGTCGGGGTTTACTGTCCTCAGGGTTTGCCTGACCCTAAAACCCTCCAAAAAGTACAAGTCCCCCGTCACAACCAAAAAATTTTAGTTTAACACAAATTTATTTAGTAGCCAAGCTCTATCCATTTATGTTGCCTTATCCTAAATTTGTTATTGTCTTAAGCTTAATTTGCATAATTTGATAATCAGCAAACTTGTAGTTGGTTGTGATCGTTTTCTAACATTGGTTTTTGGTCTACAGTCACCTTGTGTACTGTATATTGTATTCTAGTTTTAGTGTTAATTATTGTTTTATGGCTTAAAAATTACTTAGCTACCCGTTTATATGGTAGTCGATTATTTTACGTTGTGGTCGTGTCATACGTCGCTGGTAGTGGACAGCTGGAACCTTGAGACTCGTCTTCTAGTTACTGCTTGATCTTTTTGGCATGTTCGTCTTGGAAAGGATTATATCTTGTGTTGAACGCAAAATAGTGCGTTGATTTGAGCTCATCTGTTTTACGTTTATGCTTTTAGAGTGGTAATTGGCAGTTAAAGAAGTGGAGTTACGAGTGATAGGACTTCACACATAAGTATCTTACACTCGAGTAATGATTAAATTAGTAATACTATATTTCCTTGTAAAAACTAAAGAACTATAGTGGCAAATAAACCATATCAGGAGTGATAAAATACTAGTTAACGTATTAACTTTAGTATCATATAAAATATCGGCCCAGTGTCGAACGAGGAACTCCAAGGGGATTAGTACCAGTTGGGATTAGTAGTGCGGCTTGGCTTGGGTTGTCAGCCTGCCGGGGGCAGCTCAGCAGGAACCAGTATTCGTGAGCAGACCGTGGCTAGTAAGGGGCGCGGATTCGTATAACCATCTCGAGCGAGACATTTTCCTAATAACCAACTTGTTGGCCAGCCTGCCGGGGCTCGAGGATTGAGAAAATAACTAGATACTAACAAGTTTATAATAGCGCTACTAACTAGTTTTTGTCATAGCGTGATCTACCCGGGGCGACTACACTAATATAGCGGCAAGTAATAGAGTAATTCTAAATCTCAGGTTAAAGTAATCAAATAATCGTAGTGTGCCAGCCTGCCGGTGGTATTGCTGTATCAACTCGAACGAGCATTATTAAAGTATATATCAGTTATATATCAGTTAACCTAGGTGGAACCTAAGGTGGAACCTTTCTCAACCAGTGACCACAACAAAATAAAGTTTTTAATAAATATTCCAGCGGTTCAAAGTCAACCTCCAAAGTCCTGTTATTTTTTGGACTACAAAGCTACAAATTTTCTGGATATTTCTTGCCAGCATCGATTGGGATGGTCTCTTCAGAGTAAATATAAATGTACACGAAATGTGGGAAATTTTTGTCCACATTATGCTTTACTGTTTTGAACTTTTCACCCCGAAACGTAAATTCCGAGCTGACAGGAGGTCTTCAAACCGCTGCTTGAGAAACACTTACAAACGCAAACACGCGGCTTGGTGTCTTTATAAAAGAACAAAAAGTACAACCGATCGCGATAGATATAAACGGCTTGCTCTAGAAACGAAACAGCTGTTAGATGCCCAAAATAAGCGCATAGAGCTCAGAATCTTACAGTCTAAAAACACTTCGTCCTTTTTCAAGTTTGTTCGCTCAAAGTTCGTTTCTTGTAATCAGATACCACCGTTAGATCCTCGATCAACATCCTCGATCTTATCTTCGCAAATGATGAAAATGGTATCCGATCCGTCGAATTAATGGCTCCACTCAAATCTTCCGATCACCTTTCCATTAAATTTGTCCTTTCAAACATTTCGTCTGCAAGATCTTCTGTTGGCCGTAGCACTAAACGTCTTCGCGATTGGTCTAGAGCACCATGGACTCGTATCAATTCTTGGCTTGCCGCAATAGACTGGCCTCACATTTTTGTCTATAACTCAGACGTTTCTTTGTTATGGGGCAAGATATGCGACATCTTCAATGAATCGATCAATCAGTTCGTACCACTAAAAACTCCTAGTCAGCTTCGTAAACCTGTATGGGCTGATTTACCATGTTGGACGGCTATGAAACGTAAACATAATGCTTTCAAACGGTACAAACGTTCCAACTCAATGGCGGCATGGCTAGATTTCGAAGCAAAGAAACACATTGCAGATAACTTAGCAAATGAGTCTATTCGTCGTTTTGAAAGAAAGCTATCTGCCAATATCGATACTGATCGCAAATCCTTATTTAATTATGCGCTTAAACGTTCAACAGTGCGTCCAGTAGTCGGACCAATGTTACGTATGGACAATACAGTTTCAACTAGCCCTTCAGAAGACTGCCAAATATTCAACGATTATTTCATTTCGGTGTTCAATAACTACGAATTTACTGCACCTCAGGCAACATATCGCACTAACAATCGACTGAACACTATACATATTAACCGTGAGCGCGTTGTAAATAAATTAAGTAAACTCAAACCAGGTGCGGCACCAGGAATCGATGGTGTTCCAAACAACTTCCTTCTGAATTGTAGGGAAGTCATTGCTGAACCGCTGGCGAAACTCTTCCAACTATCTCTACAATCTGGAACCTTTGCATCTCAGTGGCGAGATGCAAAGGTTGTCCCAATTTTCAAAGGGTCTGGCGAACGAAACGAATGTTGCAACTATCGCCCGATCAGCCTTACGTCGTCAGTGAGTAAAGTACTTGAATCGATTGTTAGGGACAGTTTATACGATTTTATGTCAGAAAACGAACTGATCTATGATACTCAGCACGGCTTTAGGTCTAAACGTTCCACCACTACCCAGCTTCTTGATTTCCTCAACTTTGCTACTATATGTGCTGATCAAAATGACTGGGTCGACGTAGTGTACGTCGATTTCAAAAAATAGGTAAAATCTACAAAGGTAAATATCAGTGCTTTAATCTACAAACTTCAAACGTATGGCGTCGATGGTGCGTTACTTCAGTGGTTTGTGAGTTATCTTACTAACAGACGGCAGATAGTTTCAGTCAACGGCGAGTCTTCTGAATGGTCCCCTGTCACTAGTGGCGTGCCTCAGGGATCTGTCCTGGGGCCGCTTCTTTTCTTGCTGTTCATTAATGATATCGATGAATACATGTTTTGTGCAGTATTTAAATACGCCGACGATCTTAGACTTGCCCGACGTGTGCTGCGCTACAACCCTGAATTAGATTTTGATTCCTTTCAGCTCGATCTAGACAGTTTATCTCAATATTGCATTGAATGGAGTTTGATGCTCAACGAAGACAAGTGCAAAGTTATGCATTGTGGGATTAATAACCCTTGTGCTGCATATTCTCTAAAGGACAACCTTCTAAATGTCACTGACAGGGAAAAGGATCTCGGCATCATTGTCACCAATAATATGAAATTTTCTACTCACTGTGCCTCTGTAGCTGCTAAGGCGCGTCGGGTGATCTTTCTGCTGAAGAGAACAATGAGCTATTGGTCGAAATTTGTGTGGCTTCAACTGTATCGCTCCTTGATTCGTCCCCATGTAGAATATGCTGTCAACGTGTGGTGTCCACACTATGAACGCGATGTTGTTTTGATTGAAAAGGTTCAGCGACTAGCCACGAAACTAATTCCTTCGATCAGACATTGGAGCTATGATGCTCGTCTCGAATACCTTGGCCTTCAAACTCTCCATTCTCGTCGTATTCGAAGTGACTTAATTCTGATTTACAAAATGACACATGGCATGGTTGCCATGGATGAGTCCAAATATTTTGTACGCGGCTACGGCGGAACTAGAGGACATAATTTGAAACTCGAGACCAGAGATATTCCTCGTCTGGACGTCAGGAAGTACTTCTTCACTCATCGTACAGTGCGGCTATGGAATTCCCTTCCCCTTTCCGTGGTTAACTCACCATCACTGTCATCGTTCAAGTGTAGGCTCCATTCCGCGAATGTTTTGCCTGCTTAATGTATCATTATTTTGTTTTAATCCCAATGCTGCCCCGCGCCCAGGCGGGGCGTTTCTTCCCTCCGAAGTGAACATGTTGATCGACTCATCAAACTGTATCATTTGCCACGCT
>JASANE010008974.1:0-40645 GCA_030248225.1 Trileptium ribeirensis | reverse complement strand
TTAGTGGTTATACAAATTTGCTGTTATATTAAATGATAATAATAATTGTTTTCTTTTAATAAATTAACCTCTTTGACTGAAATCATTGTGGTGTTCAAAACCATCGGGTTTTTAGGGGGTTACCAGGAGAGTGTATAGAATCGTTAGAGGGTGTTCACATTGCGTCCGACTAACAATACATTATACGCACGTATACGGTAGGTGTAGAGTTTGGTATGTTTGGATGCATTGTGAAAACGGGTTAAGGTTTGAACCAGAAATGGGTTTCATTAATTAATGCAAAATAGTATGTACAGGATGCATATTACAGTTGCGAGCAGAAATAAGTGCAATCGAAAACGATCGAAATCGTAATCGATCGAAAATTCGTTTAATCGCAATCGATCGAAATTTCGCTTAATCGAATAAAATCGAAATTTTGAAAATTATCTAATTGGCCGAAAATCGAAAACGATCGAAATCGATCGAAATTTCGTTTAATCGAAATCAATCGAAATTTCGTTTAATCGAAGGCGACCGAAATTTCGATCGATTATTTTGCACTTATTTCTGGCCGTGACTGTATATGGTGCGCTGAGACCGTTGGGTTAGCAATGTCACTGAAATTGGGGGGGGGCGCGCGGGGGGGGGGGGGGGGGGGGGGCGGGGGGGGGGTGGGGGGCGTCCGGGGGATGCTGCGCTGACCAAGTTGGGCTAGTAATGTCACTTGATTTATCAATGTTTGCAATACTCGGCCAATTAAGACTGGGAAATTCAGTGGCTTGCGATATGAAAATAGCGACAACCACGAAAATTGTTGAACAATTTATTACCTGTTTTTCGTGAATAATAATTGATCTATAAATATGCAGTAGTCATAATAAATTTTCTGGCATATAGATCGATTCATTGAAAAGTTAAAAGACAAAATATAAGCAGATTTGGATTTAAAATATAAGGTTTGGCCGGGTAATTTCGCTATAAAGGGTCGAACCATTACTAAGTCAACAACTGCATTCATATTTCAACAAAGGACACTTGTACCGTAAATATTTATTTTAACTGTACCAACAATTTCCAAGTAATATTAGATGACATCAAAATTACACTAAAATTCCCGAGAGCACAGGTTTTCCTGGCGGGAAGGTTGTTATTTTGTTTTGCAAGCTTTTTATCTAATGGTGTATGTGCTATGAATGTGCGAACCAACTTGTACCAACCAATCTCAAGTTATAAATAACAACTCAGCCGACGAGGTGTTGTTCCAAAATATTGGGTCTCACAACTTTATGGTCTTATGAAGGGCTTATTCGGTTTATATGATTATTACAGGTATATTAGTTTATGCCGCGTACCTTGGAAAAATTTTTATGCCTTATATTTGCCCTTACTTCGTTACCGACGATAACATCTTGATTCGAACTGATTTTGGCCCTATATAAGAATTTGTTCAACCCGTGCGTCCAAACAAAAGCAGATATCGGCAAGCAATTTGCCTTGTATGTACCATTCTGTGATCGCATGGAATAGTAAAAAAATAGGAAAGGTTCTCGAATAATAGGTGTCGAAATAGATATTGCGTTTTATTACTTATATTGTTGCTAGTCAACAAGATAATTATCTTAGGATAAATTTAGTCAGTAATAAATGAAACACTACATTATGCTATACGTCTGTTATTTGGTAACTATTCTCTGCGAAGAACTGCATGATGTCCATTTTCAAGACGATCCCTGTTATGCTGTAATGCTCACATTAATATTTGCCGTAAAGCTTAAAAAGGTCATAGTTTAATGCTGAATTATAAAATTGTCTGCATACACCTACGGTAAACACGCAACGGTAATAATCGTTGGTTGCTATAGACGCTGTATGTACACACGATGTATAGTGATTCGTTAGCAAACATCCAGCGCTGAATACATTAAAACAAACTGCCACTGCAGCTTATACCAATTACTTGGTTATTTTGCTGCAGTGCGTTTTTTTCATCGTCTGGTGTTTTTGGATAATGCGATTTTGAGACATCGTGGGGATTTTATCAATGCGAAGGCGAAGCAAGACTATATTCGCTTGCGAAAAATCAAACCATCATTATCCGGGCGCTTTTGACGCTGTAGAATGAGCTAGTTCACATGGGTTCCGGCCGGGCCTCTTAAATAAGAGTCGCAATTTCAGAGTCAGCTCTATAATCAGTGGAAACCGCTGAAAAATCTCGGAGTCGGAGATCGCCAATAGGGGTCCCCATATGGTTCGTTTAGGGTAAATATGTCAAGATACAGTATCGTTAAACACAATGATTTGGGACTTGCTTTGATTTTTGCACAGTTAGCGCAAATGTAGTTATTGGATGACAAGTGGATTTTCCGCCTCATCATCCTTCAGATCAGGGTCAATAGCTTCTTTTTTCGGCTACTCATGACGCGTTTTAGGATTAGAGCTTCTTACTTTGTAAAACCTAAGAAACTATAAAATTTACTATTCATGACTGATTGCGTATACTCGCTCTACTTAGCAAATACACAGTGTCGAGAGCATAAATTGCTAGTCGCCCCATTAGTTTTCACAAAAGTATTCTTAGTTGCGTCTGAATGTCTATATTGAAACCGTTCATGTATTGAAACGACGCTAAAAAAGTTTTGTCTTAAGTCGTTAACCAATCAAAACTTCAGTATTGCACCTCTTTCTGCGTTCGCTGAATAGCGCAGTAATCGCATCATGTATTGTCGCATCTTACTATTTAACAAATTTTCTTCATTGACGAGCGAAGTTTTCAGCGAGGGTTGGCGCTGAAAATCGTGAGAAAATTTTATTTTTGTCTTTCTGTCATGCATAACCGAACTTCGGATGGATGGATTTCGTTAACTTTTTGTTATTTGATAGCAAAATTGAAGTTTGAAGGCGAACAGCTCTGACCCCATCTTCGGTGGCAAAATGGTAAATAATGAGTTTTAAAGGTTGTTTTCAAATACGGGTACCAGTGTTTCGCAGCATACATCTCCGGCGCAGGCTTCGCATGCAGAATCAGCTCATCGAGATCTAAAACTTTGGGACCCATTACTTTTTTGTGGAACCACTCCCTGGGTCGCTGTGGGGCTGAATATTGTTCGTCGACCCTTTGTTTGTCAGAAATGCAATTTTTCAATTTTCGGCATGTAATTACACGTTTTTACATTACAATGGATGCCCGTTAGGTTATAAAGCGCGCTGGATTCGACCCCTTCGCTATATAGTGTCTAATTTGACTATATTATACCTTTTCATGGGGTTTCAAATGTTTTACAGTCGACGAGCCCGATTTCCAAAATGTAGTGCGTTTTCATTTGTCTGATTATGTATTGCGCACAGGTCATCAAGAATTGTCTATATAGGTTTTCCGGTAGGCTGAATAAGATGGTTTGGTTATATATGTTCAACACGAGTATCTTATGCTTTTTCAGAGGTTTTCATTACGTTTAAAGGTCAATGAACCCGATTTCCAGAATATTGTCGGTCTTCAGTAATTTAGTACGTGGCATCAAAAATGGTCTATATATAGAAGTTTTTCGGAATACTGAATACAATGAATTGGTTATCTAGAGTTCATGGTTATATCATGCTATTTCTTTGGTTTTCGGTGTGTTTAGAGTAGCTAATGAACCCGATTCCCAGAATATTGTCGGTCTGCAGTAATTTGGTACATGGCATCAAAAATAATGTATATAGAGGTTTTTCGGTATGCTGAATACATAGATTACGGTACTTCGAGTTCAGTGTTCATACTTCATGCCTTTTCGTTGGTTTCCAGTGTGTTTAGTGTCCCGATTTCAGAATATTGTCTTCAATAATTTGGTGCATGGCATCAAAAATAGCCTATATAGAGGTTTTTCGGTATGCTAACTACATTGATTTGGTTATCTAGACTGTAGGATTAATAATTGATGCCTTTTCGTGGGGTTCAATGTGCTTAGGGTCCATGAACCCGATTCCCAGAATATAGTCTGTCTACACGTTTGTTTACGTTTTGCGTACATTGTCATCAACAATTGTTTATATAGGCTTTCTGGTAGGTTGAATACGATGGTTTGGTTATCTAAAGACCAACGTTAATATTTCATGCGTTGTCGTTGTTTTCGATGGGTTTAGGGTCGACGCGGTTTTAGAATTTTCAAAGTGTTCACGGTCAAGACGCCTTAGGGTAGTATATGCATCAAACACAGGCTGTTACATACGTATTAAACAAAATGATTGAAACCGCGCCCGCTCCTTTTCACCCTCGCTTGCGAATTACTAGTAAAGACGTGCAGGTAGTTCGTGTCATTTTAGCAAGATTTCCCTCCAATACTTGGCGCATTTACATAATATTTTACATAATAACATTATGTTGTTGCTCTCGGCATTTTGAACTATGATTCTTCTTAGAGTCATCAGACATTATTGCGCTATATAGTTTTTGTTTTTCTCTCTTGAATAATTTTAAGCTCAAAATATCAATAAATTCGAAGCTGATTGAATTTAGTCGTTTTGGCCATAATGTGGTTGCTCTCGGCGTTTTGAACTGTGATTCTTAGAGTCATCAGACATAATTGCCCGTGAGCAGCATGCGGATACCTGTTATATGTCGTCTAAAGCACAGCCAGACAACATTTTTGCCACAGCAACTTTGTTGAGGTTTGGTCAAAGGGTTAAAAATATACAGGCAAAGCAAAAAATTACCACAAACTTTAGACTAACTGAGATTCTTCCTTGTTAAAGATATATTCGTTTATTCAATCTCTTCATCGCTGAGTTCATTGTTTTAAACTTGAGGAGTACGTCGTTACATGTATAGGATGTGACAGGATGCATAAGGCAGTTTTTTGGGCCAAAACATCAGGTTTTTACCACCATGTCTCATTCATTGAGGTGCGCGCTAGGGGCTGCAATTTTGTTCGAATGCATTTTTTCTCGGAAGTTGTGATCTACAAATTTCGGAAATTTCTGGCTTTGGTCATTCATTGTTTCTAGGAAGAATAAAGGGCTGAAACCTTCCACAATTCTTGCTTCTTTTCCCACGCTGTCTGAGCCACCAATAATTCATATCTGTATTATAATATTTAGAATTTTAGCGGTCGCGTGTATAATGAAGTAAAGAATCGAAGTTTGCCTGAACGAGAAGCGCCCAAATTTCATCGGTAAATGATGTTTGCCTGTCTGTTTTCACTGTTTAGAAATTTAAGCAACTGTCATAATGTTCAAATTTGGGCTCAAACTTCGATAGTAATTTAAAAGCATTTTTGCTCAGTTCCTCCACTCACTTTTCATTAAAACAATTATGCTCAAGCATGACACTTTGTCGTTGGCGTTAACCGACGTTGTAGTCATTTTTCGGCGTACTCCACACGGATTGCAGGGGCTTCTTCCAACGTTTCCTCGTGAGGAATCGGCTACCACCCGTTGGTTTGTTGAGGGGATACCAGCTATAATGATGTTGGCAATATCTAACGAGATTGGAACAATAGTAGAAGCCAGGTGTGAGTGCTACTCTTGCTCTGTTATCATTGGATATTGGCTAGGTGATAGCTAAAATGGTCTAGGTCAAAAATAGGTGCGGGGATACCAGCTATAATGATGTTGTCAATATCTAACGAGATTGGAACAATAGTAGAAGCCAGGTGTGAGTGCTACTCTTGCTCTATTATCATTGGTTATTGGCTACGTGATAGCTAAAATGGTCTTGGTCTAAAATAGGTGCAACTTAAACCGATCGAAATTTATCGGTTTCTTAATCGATCGAAATTTCGTTTAACTGGAATCGATCTTGGTTTGTCGATTATCTCGCCATAACTACTTTACTTGATATTTTATTGCTTAAGTGAAAAATTAACTGATGAAAAATGATGCATTATGCAACTATGTCGCAGGGTGCAATTGGAACGGCAAACAAGTCGAACCGAGCGAAATCCGCACGTAGCAGGTGAAAGTCGCTATGCAACGTTGCCGTCACGCCCTCCGCCAAATAAATACGGTAAGCGGGTGAATTTTTTTAGGCTTTTGTGGAGCGTTTATAATCTTGCGACAGTAAAACAATATTTATTTTAATGAAGTGTGTTATTGTACGGCCATTGTTGTTCCCGTTGATATAAGGCAAATCATTGCGCGGCAAAATAGAGCTATATAACCAATTCATAGGTGTTCGCTTAACGCAACAAGTAATATATACTCGGGACTCAGTAATGATGGATCTCGTTTGTTCGTGACATGATGGAAAGCAGTGATTGTTTCAGTTGGAAAACTAATTTCATTATTTATTCTAAAAGGTACGAAGTGTCTTCTGCTAATCCTTTTGATTGCTTGAGCAGATGGCAACCATTTTTAGCGGGTACTCCTGTTCCGTTAACCGTAATGTATCAATATAATTCACAGGATTTGGCTTGACGAGCTTTTTTTGGTAATTATTGCTTTGTTTTTACTGTTATTGTAATGACCTAGAGGAAAATTTTTAATGCAAAATATTACTGGAACTTCGTTTGAAGGCATTTGCTGTCACAGACACAAATAAAAGTAAATTGGTCGCGAAAAAATTGCAAAATAGTGTGCGAAAGATTATTCTTTTCTCAAATCTCGCCCCAGCCGGAAAATGGTCAGTTTTGAAGATATTAAAGAGATCCCTTTTATATATTATAATATTTTAGTATTAATTAACTTAGCACGGCGTGCTCAGTCCGACAATGTAAATATCGGCCATATTTAAGACGACTCTTTTCGATTTCTGTGGGCTACCAATGGTACCTAAAACATTAGAAAAGATTTCAGGAACTGTATTATACTGAATTTCATACACCATTCGAAATTCCAACATTGGCTCGCTGAGTTGAATAGTGTAAAAAATCAGTTGAATTGGTCATGGGTTACGGACCTACATATTTTTTCTAACCTAAATCGCTAACCCATTACCCGATTCAGCAGGTTTTTACACCGTTCGACTATACTTGTCAGTGCTGTTCGAATGATTATAATGGGAGACTAGATGTAAAGTGACCCCACTAACTATACTATTTTACGATACCCGATGAGGAATCCACATCTATTGTTTTGGAACAATAATGGGAAATTCGATTTGGGATCATTGTTGGCCTAGACTTAGAAATGTTCAATCAGCTAACGACAGTTCAATAACATTCCATATCTTTGAAATAGGATTCGTCACGGTTTGCGATCAAATGTAATATAACTGTGACTTCATAAACAAAACGATGTTATTATCTTTCAATTAGTGTTCGCGAACAAAACCCTTGCTAATTCAAATCCGTCGAAATTTTGTTCGCGAATAAATTTGATGTTCGCTAACATGAATAAGCTTTTTTCGACCGAGTAGACTAAGCCCATAGCTAAAATTTTTACAAAGAATTAAAATAGGATAGTCAGCGGAGTCATCTTAAATTATTAGTTGCTCTTAAAATTATACGTTTACTCACCGAAAAGGACATTTGCTTACCCAGCTCGATAATATATTATTGCTGTATGTTCAAAATCGAATATTTTCCAGCTGGAGGATTCTAGGAAAGACCCCGAAAAATTTGCTTTATTTCTGTCCGTAACTGTACTTCGCTTATTCAGTTCACTTACATACTCTCTCAACGCTAAATCTTTGTTTCTCCAATATTCCCAATATCTTTGTTTGTTTTACTATCATTGCCAATCACCAAGTTTCAGTGTTGAGTGTCTTTGTATTGTAACGCGAACATTTTGTCTTCGTTTTCTAGACACTGTGGACTATCATGGTAGCAATCAAGCAGTAACACCAACAACTGTGGCTGTAATGAACGGAGCGGGGAGCGGCGTTAATAACGGTCGGCACCATTCGCATCACTCAGACCAGCTAACCGACCCTGGAAGTGCCAATCATCCGCCGATTCAAGTGACAAACGACTACAGTCCTATCCAGCAACATCGCCTCCAACATTCACATTTGTACCATGTGGACCCGGTGCAGCAGCAGCATAGTGATTCGGGCGAAGGCGGGACCGCTGCCATTGTTAATGGACCAATGGCCGGTGTGCCAGACCGCGATGACTATGAAAGTTATCATAGGAAGATGGTAAATTTTCTTAGTGTTATTGTGTTGCATGACTATCTGCCAAGTTAGTACCTTGTTGGAGATGCTCGAGCTGGTAGCGTTTTAGACATATTTTTATTTACCGTTGGGTGTGTACCGTTATGTTTATGTAGACATTAATTCAGGATTAAAACCGTGACACCTTTTAAACTTTACGGCAAATTCCTAAGTTGGCATTATATATAGCAGCGTGTGTCCTGAAAACGGTTATCGACAACAAGTAGTTAACTCGCACGTAACAGTTACCAAACAATTATAGATATTTAGCAAAATGTAACTTTCAATTTATTACTGAATAAATTTATCTTAAGATGGATCGTGATGTTGCTTAGTTGCAATATATTAAACGCAATGTTTACTACAACACGAGAAATGTAAAACTGTTTGGCGGAATTTCCAAAATTGTTTACCTTTTAATGTGAGCATTAAATGGCACATACATTTAAATTTATTTGCCTTTATCTCCTTTTCTTTGCAAGCAGGAATTGAACAAATCTCATATTTCGGGCCAAAATGAGTTGATATTAAAACGTTATCCTCTGTAACTTACATACTTGCCGGCTGAATTGATGTTATTTATAACTTGGGATTGGTTGATACTATTTGTATACAACGTTCGTAACACATACACCATTAGATAGTAAGCTTGCAAAATAAATTAATATCACATCAACAATCTCTGCACCAAAAAAGCTTGTGTGAAAATTAGCGTAATTTTTGCTTGGAAATGGTTGCTGAGTTAAGATAAATATTAATGGTACATGTGAAATGACATTGCTAGCCGAACGTTATTTAGTAATGCATAATAATATAGGAGCGAGTGCAAATACACCTGTCAGTAAACGTAACTTTCCTGCATCAGCTAAATAAGAATGTACACTATATATGGTTTTGGAGGCCTGTATTGGTGTACCCAACTTCTTTCGTAGCGTCTGATTGTAACCGTGAATGCAGCAGTGAGATTGCTCCTGCAGCTATGTCGCGCTGGGTAAGTTGTACTTCCGAATTCTTCAAGTATCCTACAATGCTTATCAAAAATGTGTGTTTCGTTTTTAACGAACGCGGAACAGAATTCGAGCAAAATGTACCTGTCTCGCGCATACTTCAAACAACTCTGGAATAAATAAAAAAGCGCACAAATATATCGAACTGATTGTAACCATGAATGCAGCAGTGAGATTGCACCTGCAGCTATGTCGTGCTGGCTAAGTTGCACTTACGAATTCTTCAAGTATCCTACAATGCTCATCAAAAATGTGTGCCTCGTTTTGAACGAACGCCGAACAGAATTCGAGCAAAATGTACCTGTCTCGCGCATACTTCAACCAACTCTGAAATAAATTAGGCGCACAAATATATCGAACTGATTGTAACCGTGAACGCAGCAGTGAGATTGCACCTGCAGCTATGTCGTGCTGGCTAAGTTGTACTTCCGAATTCTTCAAGTATCGTGCAATGCTCCTCAAAAATGTGTGTCTCGTTTTGAACGAACGCCGAACAGAATTCGAGCAAAATGTACCTGTCTCGCGCATACTTCAACCAACTCTAGACTAAATTAAAAAAGCGCACAAATATATCGAACTGATTGTATATAACCGTGAATGCAGCAGTGAGATTGCACCTGCAGCTATGTCGTGCTGGCTAAGTGGCACTTCCGAATTCTTCAAGTATCCTATAATATGCTCATCAAAAAAATGTGTGTCTCGTTTTGAACGAACGCCGAACAGAATTCGAGCAAAATGTACCTGTCTCTTGCATACTTCAACCAACTCTGGAATAAATTTAAAAAAAGCGCACTAATATTTCGAACAGATATCGATCAAAGTATACCTTTTCCATAGAACATCGAACTTAGAGCACCCATTTCATGTCGGGCGAATATTGTGCAGCCATGGAGATAATACTGCAGCAGTGATATATCATTAAAGACATCATGAGTTATTTATATTTTACGTGAACCATAGAAATATGAACCTTATGATGTGATAAATGATTCTTGTGGTGTTTGGCCACCATACACGTAATATGTGAGTAAACTTAAGCTGACGACACCACCAACCTTACAGTACCCGCCAAAAATGACTGTCGCTCGCTGGAGGCTCTAAAAAGCATTCACAGTTAATTTAAAAGATTTGAAATCTCGAGCGAGCCACTCGCTCGCAACTCGCTGGTAATTCGACTGTCGTGTCTGGTGACTACTGTATTTTGTAACAACCGATATCGAATCGCAAACCCTTGTTTACAGAAAATTTTTAAGTTGTTTCGGTTTTTCGCTAACCGAAACTTGGCAAAATGAAATCCAAGTGTTAGAAATTATTATGCATTGATCTCGAACAGAAATTCCGCAACTTCCAATTTGCATATTTCGCTCCTTGATGACAATCAACATTGCATTTGGATTATTCATGTTTTGCTATCAAATTTAATGCAAAAACAAATCGATGCTGCGATATTAAGCTCTTGGTGTTAGCGAACAAAACACGCTTACTGCAAATGCGATAAATTTTCGTTCCCACAGGTTTCCGTAATTTTCCTTAAATTTCCATGAGGAGAAAAGGGCTTGATATCAATAGAGCAATGTCTTGGCGAACAGATTTGCTCTGAATTTGAATTGCCCAGAAGACGTTTTGTAACAAATTTTTACGTCAAATACCAAAATAGAATGGTTGATGGATCACCTTAAGTTTTGATCGCGCATATGGAGCATAATAATTAACGATGCGAGATGCCAAAACAGACTTGGAACATTATAATAATAGACCCGTAAATTACGAAATGTTAAACTACTGCAGTTAATTTTATTTTTCTTACTTTCAAGCATCGCGATCAAATATCGCCATCTGGCACCGGAGTGGCACGCAGCGACTTGCTACTAATGCAAGCCAGTCCGCCATCGGCCTCGACCTATGAACAGCAGCGGCAACAGTTGAACACTTTTGGTTTCGGTGAGCCCCGATTGTCAAGTACAGCAATCATGGAAGGAAACGAAGTTATCGTGAGTCCGGCGGTACCGTTTGTACCTCATGGCGATTCGGTCACTGCCTATCTCAGATCTAGCTCGAGGACAAGTTCTTCAGGGGCTGCTAAAAAGCCTTCGTACCCTATGATTGATCCAGGTGGCAGCGAAATTATAGCTGGCGGAGGTGATAATCTTGTGCAAGCCACTAGCAGCAATAAGCAGTCGACGATGTTGGAGTCAGTACAAGGCGTGTCAGACTCTAAAAACCAAACCAGCATACCGTCCAAAAACGACGACAGACAATTGATATTTGGTGATGGACATACTATAACTGGTGTCGCTGTGGAGCCGAGACGCGGTCCCGCAGTTAGAAGGAGAGGGTGCTGTGCTCGATTGATGGCTGTACTGCTAACCGGACTCCTGTTGCTCACTGTCTTATTTGCGGTTGTGGTTTTGCTTATGGAACATATACGTGGTCCCTCGCCTAGGTTTAGCCTGGAAGATCTTGGCCGATTGGCCGGACCGATGGATACGTTTCGTCATCGATTCTACGAACCTGGACGCGTGGTTGCGTTTCAGATAATCGAGCGTGCTCAGCGTATCGTTGCCGAAACACGTCGTGGTGGGAACAAGCCGATTGAACCTCCGATCACTGGTGGGCGAAATTTCAAGCTTTGGTGAATTGCGACAAAAACAACGCAATCGAACCCTCATTCGCCATCGAAGCAATTTTTTGTGAGTCGCAAGGATTTGCGGACGCGACTGGTGTTTGACCGCAAATATCGATTGCATGATTTGTACAAAATTATTTGTAGTATGTTGTTGCACACCCGAGCTGCGGAATATGACAGGTAAGTATCCGTAGTTTAAAAAGTACTTATTTTATGTATAAGTATGCATATCGGAAAAAAACAACCTCACCAATGGTTTTCGGGATATTATTGTATTATAGCTAGTTCGCTACTGGCGATTTGGTGTATTAATATCGATGTACAGCAGTCGCCACAATTTTGTCTGCTCCGTGCTTGCTCTTTCGTGGTGAGACATTCAATATGTGGCGAGTACTGTTGTTTTGGTAGCATTACAGTAAAGATTTAAGATCGCTCACGGATAGAAGTAACTAAACACGTTTAAACACAATATTGTCTGCTTGCGCATGTACATGGGTTCTTCAGGGGAGTCAGAAGCTCTTTAAAACTCGAGGGCCTATAAAAAGTCGGGGGGGGGGGGTGTCGTTCTATTCATTTGGTTATAACCCCACCAATTAATTTTTTTCACAAATGGGTACCCTCGGTCCACCCCCTTCCCTTTGCATCACCCCTGGCATTCATTGCGGGCACGTTTGTGGTGTGCACTTATTCTGTCCGTGACTGCAGTTAAACAAATTATAATAATTATGGTATTGCTTTTCGATAGGGAGTTTTTCTCGAGCTGTTATAAATATTCGGGGCTTAGTGTGTAGATTACAAAATTCTAATAGAGATAATGTATGTAAACTGGTTCAGGAAGGCAGGTCTGGGACTGGGAAGGGACGAATTTTAAGCTTTTCGAAGCAGAAGGCGGTCATTTACATACATTGTACTTTTCCGATGAAAAAATTACATATACGGAATGATATTGAAATGCTCCGTTCTCTTGTGGCACAGGTGGAAACCGGGTGCCTGGCCTGGTCCGCAAATCCATGTCTAGCCAAGTTGTTAACTGCTATTAATTACAACATCGATTAGTCTCGTTAATGAAACTGATGTTATTTCAAATCAGTGGACTGGTATTGGAAACCGGGTGCCTGGCCTGGTCCGCAAATCCATGTCTAGCCAAGTTGTTAACTGCTATTAATTACAACATCGATTAGTCTCGTTAATGAAACTGATGTTATTTCAAATCAGTGGACTGGTATTGGAAACTGGGTATCCGTTAAATTAAGTGAAAGCTACATAATAGATACAACAAATTGAAATATACATATGTTGCGAAATGTCCATTTTTTACTGCTGCGTACTCTCTTACGGCCAGGACGAGGTAAAGAGGTATTTTTGTAATGTAAGTACAAGTAGCATTAGGTCGAGGCGGATATAGAGTAATGCGAAATAGAAAGTTCGGATATTAATTGTTTACAATAATCAAAATTAGCTAAATGTTAGCAACGTTAACAAAGCATTAGAATAAGTTTTCTATCGCTGAAGATAGAGGAAACAGTAAAAAAGCAAGTGCTTTTTGTGGCAACCTGGTACCCCGGTATTCCGTAAAAGTCATTTGCTGTATCGGTATCACGGCCCCGTCTCAGAATGGCGACCGGTTCCCACCTATACCTTTGTGTTCTCGTCGCTCCCAGTCCCGGTGCGCTCTGTTCCGACTATCGTGTTATCGCACTGCTTTTTTTTATGGGTATGCCTTTTTGTGATGGGTAGTTTTATTAATAATTCCAATCGTTGAATTTTGTATTTGTGTCGTAATAGATATGTGTTACATAAATGACGCTGAAGTGCAAATTCACTCGAAACAGTGTTCAATATAATTCTTCTGTATGAGCAGCAAGGGAGTAGTTGTGCGGCATGTTTCGGTCATCGAACGAGCGGCATGCTATGTCTTGTGCATTAGTCTCGTCGTGAGATGACGTTACAAAAATAGCGTGTTAGAGCGGCAACTATTTGGCCAAAATTATTGAGACGTTAGAAGTTTGAGCTTTTTTAGTTGAACAAATGGAACACAATATCATCTCAAAACAGGGACATCGCAAGCTCTTTAAAGGTTTGGGGGGTAGTTCACATTCAGTTTGTTGTAATCCATCAGTTGTTTCGCGTTTGGCAGCAAAACGGGGGTTGACGACGACGCTTGTAAAAGATGTATAGTTTGGCAACTGGGAACCCTTTCATTGTCAACCTTTTTGATAAAAATTTGGTGAAACAAAATATTGTGTAACACTGCGCCGTGTGAATCTGCATTCGCGCCTAATGATAATACTTATTGTAATCTTTGATTTTGGCCGTTGAGGATTAATAAGTATTGTATGTAGTAGATTTAAGTAATGTTCGGTGTCGTGTAGTTGTTTTGGAAGCCGAAGCAAATTCTGTGATACAAGCTCATCTTCTTGTTTTGTCAATAATATTTATAATAGTAAGTCGTGTCCGTAGTTTTTCTCCCGTCAGTGTCGTTTTCTTTGGTTTTCTATAAAAGGGTTCCGATGTTAAAACTGGAACTAAAATATCAGTTGTAAGAGGATAGCTGGAGTTGTAAAAGAATAATATTATCTAAAAGAATTTTAAACAGTGAGGGATTGTCGGTTAGGATAGTATTTGGCGATACACTCAGGTAACAACACATCCATTACTATGTTAAAAAGTTTAGTTTAGCTTACGCTTGGGCGATTAGATAGAAAATGAGTGGTGTAGGTTGTTACGCGCTCCATGCAGTCACGGGTTAGTTTGCTTAATATTTGCGGTTTGGCGATCCATTTACAATATATTAAGTCCAGTTGGAATTTACACAATCGTGTACCCTTATAGGGATTTATTCGACAAACTGTAGTTTGTCTCTTTTTCAGTCACATGAAATATATACTGAAATTCGTTAATAATTTTCATTTAGGGACGCGTGTTGTGGTTAGCGGGGAAAAATCCTAGCTATCTGGATGGCAAGCAGCTGATATGTAAGCTAAAATAATGGTTAACCCACGAAGACTGCCGTTTTGTTAACATAAACACTAAAAAAATTTTTAATTCAATTCTCGTTGCAGTAGAGTAACACAATAATTGGACGACGAAAATTTTGCAGCAGTTACTTTCTGGGCATTTGTCAATGATGAAGAGGTGGGGTAATATATTATTGTGGATATCTTTTGGGTCAAATAGATGGATTGGCTGTTTGATTTTAGGGAACGTATTTTATTACGATTACTCGCTTTTTTTAAGACGCGCTGCGATTATTTTAGCGTTTCGATTGGAAGTATTTTATAGTCGAATGAATATTGGATGGAACATGATCCTACAGCAGCTATTACCTATGTAAGCTGAATTCGTTATTATTAATAATTATTTCATTGCAATAGAATATAATTACGTATATATCATATATATTATATATATTATATTATATTATATCATTATATATATTATATTATATTATATTATATCATATTATGCTCAGTTCAATATACATTTCATTAATTATTATTTTGTTACCTATAGCTATGCGTCGACCTAACAATAGGAATTGTTGCTACACTGATTTATTGCGACATGATTTAGGATTATGGCCTTTGCATTTTTTACTAAATGTTATATATTACATAAATATACACACACACAAATGTACAGTACCCGCCAAAAATGACTGTCGCTCGCTCGAAATAAATTTGTTCTAAAAATAAAATTTTCTATTAATTTAAATAGTTGCGAAATTTCGAGCGAGCCACTGGCTCGCACTCACTCGTTCGAAATGCGACGGTCATTTTTGGCGAGTACTGTAATATAGACTGATACATTTTATCAAGCACTCGTCAGAAAAGTCAGTCTTCTTTAAAGCAGATATAAGCCATGATCAACTTTCAACGTTTACGAAAGTATCAAAATTTAAACACAAAAAATTATTCTATTTGTGAGGCCATTATGACTCTTGAGTAAGTTGCAATTGAGTCGAGCATGAGCGACAGTCATTTTGGCTGGTACTGTATTGCCGTAAATATGCATTTCACTTCCGCGGCACCATATGTACCTAGTTGTTTTGCTGATTACAAGTCAAAATTTCATGAACGACTTTTAAGAGTGCTTTATGAAAATCACACTGGAGAAGTTCTAAATAGAATTGCTGTTGTTGTTTCTGAAATTAAATTTTGAGCAGCTATTTAGATAGATATATTTATGCTGTGCGCATTCTGAATAATACTCACAACTGAGGGAGCGTTTACCCTATCTTTCTTACCCCCTGACCCTTTGTGTGCACCATGAATTACTACATCCGAAGAAGTGAAAATGTGAAATGTCGATTTTCTATGGTCACCAGGATAAAAAATACAAATGCTAATCTATAACATATTTAAGGGTAGTGATGTTGGGACATTTTCAGATCCTGGGGGAATCTTAAAATGTGGGCCTGTTTGGTCGGTGGGTTGTAGCAACCTAAATCTAAGGTCCCCCGGGCCAACGCTCCAATGTACGTGTGCCTTACAGGAGGAATAAATAAATATTCGACGATGTGTGGCAGTGAAACATTATACGCTGACACCGCCTCCATCCCTCCAACGAAAAATACTATAGATCCGTTTTTACGTTCAGACTGAATAATGTTTAAATAAAAGCTCAAACAAGCTTGAAAAAATTACATAAAGGCTTGTTTATTGGTGTAAATTATTTTTGTATATTTATGTATTTTCCTACTAATTTAATTCCAATATAGCGTACTGGGGATTTTTTGTAAATTTTTTTGGGCGTACCAGTAGCCTTGCAAGCCGGTTCCCGAGTTCCAGTATTTTACTCAAACGAATATATACTATATAGTAATAATATTTATCTATAGCAAGTCATTGTTAAAAAGGTATGGGAGCGAAAATTTTTGCCTAGCGATATGCAGTGTATTAGTGACTGGCGTATATATGGAAGACGGTTTATTTTTCAGAAACTTTCCAGGGCGTAGCTTACAGTAGTACTTTACTGTTCTTCATGCAGTATTTCGGCAAGTGTAATAGACAGTTAATCTTTAAACACTGCCTAGGAATGTACCGTGGTACCTTAGTGTCCTTCGTGCCAAGTTTCGGCGTTGTGAAATACAGTTAATCTTTAAACACCGCCTAGGAATGTACCGTGGTACCTTAGCGTCCTTCGTGCGGCGTTTCGTCGAGTGAAATAGACAGTTAACATTTAGGCACTGCTTGGGAATGTGTCCTAAGCCACATGTCAATGTGGAAATGATACGGAAGCAACAATAATTTTTATAAACTGATTTTGCTTTTGTTTGAGTGTTAGTTTGAAAAGTTTCGGCGGTTACACCAGCTTTCAACTTAATCCCACGGTTAGGCTCGGGCTGTCTTGTAGATGGATCAGTTAGCAGCGGGCTGCGTTGACAATTCATATTTGGGGGCCCCAAATCTTGCAAGATTGAAGTGGTTTAGGCAGGCATTGTACAAGTAGAGCATAGCAAGGAAACCCAAAGCCGGGTGTATTGCATTGGGCTCGTTGTGTATGGGTTGGTCCCGATATTTGTTCGTGTGGACTGTTTGGAATAGTTTGTTGTGTGCAACTGCCTTCCTTTTTCCGGTCATCAAATGTGATTTTGCTGTTTTAATATTGTTCGTTTTATATTCTATATATATTTATGTTGTCATGTTGTTTTGTATTGGTTTCGGTTCAAATTTGTTTGTTTGTTTGTTCCAGCTTATTTGTGATTTGGTTTGACGCATTTTGAGGGAGCGTTACCATTGCTACATACATACACTACGTACGTATAAACGTTGATGTGTTTATTTTGTTTGTCCGTTGATTTGATATTGAAATGAACAAGTCGAAATATTGTATAAAAGGTCGCGCCGTTCAGACGGCGCGTGGGTTGATTGTATATCCAAAGCATGTATTCGGTTTTTTGAGCTAATAAAATTTGGTCGTCTTCTTGTATGTTCGAAAATATCTTGGGATGCTTTTTGGGACAACTTGGATGAATTATTATAGCTCGGTAGCCAAATGTTTAACTTGATAATCGTTGGAATACACGATGTTTCTTTATACATTCATAAACTTTTGTTTGACAATGCCGTGTCTACTTTAGTAATCGAGTAATTGCTTGTTTCCGTCTTTAAAAAAGAGTTTTGCAAGTATTTTTTTTAAAGTTTACATCAGTTTGAACTTTGAATATTTGATTATTCCTCAATGAATAGAATTTCGTTTTATTTCATTGTCGACTGAGCGTTGTAAAGTGAGCGCTATTAAACTAAAGAACTATATGTTATTATAATTGGCCTCACTCGGCCGTGAGTGTATCACGACATTCAATGTTCGCACGTAGTAAAACTTGACTGAACGTGTGAACGAAAATTTAATTTTGTGTGAAATTACCTCCAATTTTCGTTGCCTGCCTTTAGATTGTATTCTCGTATCAATTGTTGATCATTAATTTTGACGTGAAAATGAACACATTACTAGTAGGGTTCATATAATAATAATAAAACTGTACATTACTTGAGGAGAAAGTATATATAAGCAACAGTAAATGATAATTATAGTCGTCAAAGATTTGTGAATTCTTCGTATTAACGTGGCTAAATATGCACCGGAGTTATCTATTGAGGTTGAGCATTTACAGATGTCGAAGCAAAATTACAATCGTCTTTCAAGTTTGAGTGCTGTATTGCGTTGTAAAATGCATTTAAGATTATCTTCAAAAAATATATTCTTTTTTCGCTTTTCTCTACTGGAGTATATCCACAATCTTTGGAGGTCATACGAGTGTGGTGCCGTTTTAAGACGATTGGAGAAACTACGCATATCGGAACTGCGTTTGAAATATTGTGTTTACTGATACGAAATTAAGAATGTTTGATATTGAAGAATTTTTGTGTTGCCGTCTAGTAATATTGAACATTTATCATCTTAATTTTGGCCATGGCTTTATTTATAGCAGGAATGCATGAAAGAATTTTAGGACGGCTTTTTTTGTCTATTTCAAGAAGGTTCATCATTTTCATTTCAAAGATATTCTTGCTTTACGATGTTATACCGTTCCAGGCGTTCCTTGCCGTTAATTTTTAATCTGTCGGATTGCGCTAAATATCTATATCTGGATATAGATATATATATCTAATAGTTTGCTTAAAATAATTGCAGCTTACAATTATGTGTCTTATTTATTTAAATGTTCAATATTTGTTGTTTCAATAATTATTTGGGGTTCAGCTTTTGACGACGATGAAAGCACGAGTTTGAACAGATGGCACATGTGTATATCGGTCGGTAAGATACTAGACAGTGTGGGAGTATGATTAGTGTACGAGTTATATGAAAATGAACATTACATAGGCCTGCCAGTGTGATTATCAATCGTGTAGCTTTAGTGTAAGCTTTGTAACTTACCTATAAATATTCATCTTTGAGTGTGTGAAATTGAGATGGTTGTAGGTCCTTGGGAACCTATTAATTTTAAATTTTGATGATCTATTAAATTCTGAAATTTAGAAAAGTTCGAAAATGCAAAGTGTTGAATTGAGTTTTTTTATATAAATGTGGGATGGTATATTTTTAGCATTTTAATTAACTGCGTGGTTGTAAAAGTTGAGATGGAATTGCCGCCTTAGTAAGTGATATCATTTATATTTTGTGATATATATCAAGGATTCCGATTATTTTTAGTGTATCATATTTCCGTTTATTATCAGATAGATACTGTAGATCAGCTTAATCATATCGTATATATCTTTTAATTTATTTTCGATTTATTTAAAAATAAATGATTAATGTATTTTGAAGTGATTTTGAGCGTTGTGAACTCCTGTTCTTAAGTCTTACAAAGTATGAGGCTAGGGTGCGTGAAATATCTATTACCGATAATTTTGAAGCGGGTTATTCAGCTGCTCGCAAAAGCTCTACATTTATATAGCAAAAATAAGGGTAATCTGAAATACAATCGTGTTTAGCGTCAAAATTGTGCCCGGGCAATATAATTGTACGCGTGTCGCGAGAGGCAAGCGTCTCAACTACGGAAACATATCTTAGTGCGCGGTGTTATATACTATTTTACCGTTGGCTATTTTATAGACACTAACGTCCTATCAAACATTCATTCAAAGTAAACTCCACAACAGAAGTAACCATAAACACCCGGGTCAGCGCAAAGGTGGACGATATGGCCCATCGATCCATATGTAGTTCGTTCATTAACTCAACTTCTCTGGAAATATATTTACTAAATTTTTGCCAAATTTTTTAAATCCATAGGTTTTTTGTCAATTGTATAGCTATTTTTTGCTTGCATGTAGAAGAGCAAAACTTTATTTGAACAACTATAATTCAGAAACGGATAATTGGTTTTGGCTAGTTATTTTTGTGTGTGATGTATTTAGGGTTAAGCATATTCGTGCATGCGTGATCGTCTTTAACTCCACCTATTGAACAGGTAGTGCCGAGTAACAGAACCAGGGCTGATGTTTTCGGTCAAAATCAGCTCAGTCTAGTGTTTATTTGTAGCATCGTAATATGTGGACATTTTTGGCTCAAATTTGGCTATATACTGTATAAAATGTTATATGTATGGTACGTACCACTAACAGCAACAACATATAACGTACGACATGAAAGTTTTATTGTTAAAACTGAAAATTTTGGACCAATTTTGCACCCTTGTCATATGTATATAGCTTCGGAGAGGGGTGATGAACCAATTTGATGCGTCTTTCACACAGAAGTGCATGCACGAAATGCACACCGTAGTACGCACGTCACGCAACGGCAAAATAAAGACAACTTCTTTCCATTGCACGTAAAATGAAGACAACGACTTTCTATTGCACGCAAAATGAACACAACGGCTTTCCATTGACGGAAAAATGCTAATAACTCACTTCTATTACCACATGTCGAGTGAAATTTTACTGGCTATTACTATCCGGCTAGAGCAATTGTAGCTTCTATATTTATAGGTTGCGTGCAATAGTTGGTACCATATCTACAAAAATTTGCAATCGCAGCAACCATATCTGCATGTTTGTGCAATGGTAGTTGCTGATTCACATAATAATGCGTCCATCTATGCGTCTTTCACACAGAAGTGCGTGCACGAACTGCACACCGTAGACACGTCGCGCAACGATTGCACGCAAAATGAAGACAAAAGCTTTCCATCGCACGCAAAAAGAATACAACGGCTTTCCATTGCCCCAAAATGCTAATAACGCGCTTCTATTACCAAATGTCGAGTGAAATATTGCTGACTATGACTACAGCAATGGTAGCGTCTATGTCTATAGCTTGCGTGCAATGGTTGATACCATATCTACAACAACGTGCAATCGCATTTCAGTTTGCAGCTTGATTTTGGTGTCCCCCGCTAGTTTTAGATTGGTGCGCCCCTCCATTTTGGTAGTGATGGCCACTCCAGTTTCATATTGGTGTCTCCCTGCACTTTGCTATTTGTTCCCCCTGCAGTTTTGGCGTTCCCCTGTAAATTAGTGCCCACGTTATTGTGCGCTATTTGAGAAAACACCGATCGCTACGTGCGTTCTCTTTCAAGAAATACTTCTGTGGGCTAGCATGAATATCAATGCCAAATACAAAATTTCAGGGGGACATCACCATCAAACTGGAGGGGGCACCAATATCAAACTGCAGGGGAACACCAATATCAAACCGAAGGGGGGTTCCAATATCAAACTGGAGGGGGCACCAATACCAAACATGAGGGGGCACCAATATCAAACTGGAGAGGGGCACCAATATCAAACTGGAGGGGCACTAATATCAAACTGGAGGGCACCAATGTCAAACTGGAGGAGGGCTCCTATATCAAACTAGAGAGGGACACCAATATCAAACTACAGGGGAGACCAATATCAAATTTGAGAGGGGGACACCAATATCAAACTGCAAACTCAAATGCGATTGCACGTTGTTGTAGGTATGGTATCAACCATTGCACGCAAGCTATAAGTATAGACGCTACCATTGCTAATTGCACAAAGATGCAGATATGGTTGATGCGATTGCACATGGTTGTAGATATGGTATCAACCATTGCACGCAAGCTATAGATATAGACGCTAGCATTGCTCTGGCCGCATAGTCATGGTCAGCAATATTTCACTCGACATGTGGTAATACAAGCGCGTTATTAGCATTTTGCGTGCAATGGAAAGACGTTGTCATCATTTTGCGTGCAATCGTTGCGCGACGTGTCTACGGTGTGCAGTTCGTGCACGCACTTCTGTGTGAAAGACGCACTACTCGAAAATGTTTGTTGCATGCGACATGTCGTACGTAGCTGTGCATACTGAATATTCTGTGGAAATAAGCCGACACAGAGCCTTTATAAATGACGTCTGTCACTGTTCCACATCAGCACGTGCTTCGTTATTGTTCTTATCTTTTTAGTTGTGTTAAAAACTCGGAATAGAAATTAGGCAATAACGGTATGGGGCAGGATTTGTGTTCACTCTTGTGTGAAGAAACTGGCTTAAAGTAAAAGCATAAATAATACAAATTAATGTTTTGCCACGTAGTTCTATATAGGATTATCTGACTATTCGTAGAATTGATTCACAGATCGATTTAGATGCGTATAAACACGTGGATTAACATTCGTAATGTGATATTCGATAAACATGACAAATAGGTTAGGGCTATGAACAAATCAACTATACTCCGAAACCGTTGACCATTGGCCGTCTAAAGTCGTGTTTAAACAGCATGCATTGAGACACGATTCACTTAAATCGAATTTGTTGTGCGGCGTGAGAAATTTTTGCGGAAACATTGAGGGCTCTGTAAAATTACCCTCCTGCCGCGCACCTCAGCCTCCTCTTAATCGTGTAACACAAATTTTGCGGAAAAATTGAGGGCTCGGGAAACTTACCCTCCTGCCGTGCACCTCAGCCTCCTCTTAATCGTGTAACACAAATTTTGCGGAAAAATTGAGGGCTCGGGAAACTTACCCTCCTGCCGTGCACCTCAGCCTCCTCTTAATCGTGTAACACAAATTTTGCGGAAAAATTGAGGGCTCGGGAAACTTACCCTCCTGCCGTGCACCTCAGCCTCCTCTTAATCGTGTAACACAAATTTTGCGGAAAAATCGAGGGCTCGGGAAACTTACCCTCCTGCCGTGCACCTCAGCCTCCTCTTAATCGTGTAACACAAATTTTGCGGAAAAATCGAGGGCTCGGGAAACTTACCCTCCTGCCGTGCACCTCAGCCTCCTCTTAATCGTGTAACACAAATTTTGCGGAAAAATCGAGGGCTCGGGAAACTTACCCTCCTGCCGTGCACCTCAGCCTCCTCTTAATCGTGTAACATAAATTTTGCGGAAAAATCGAGGGCTCGGGAAACTTACCCTCCTGCCGCGCACCTCAACCTCCTCTTAATCATCTAACACCTCCCCACTGCCATCCCGATGATTCGTAAGCACCTACATGTGATAACTACAAAAATTGATTTTTACAAAAGCCTGGTTATTAAAATTAGAATTTCAATTTGTACGACCTACATTATAAACATAAAATGATGCTAACTTACCGCCAAAAATGAATCGAAAGTACCTATATGAGAATACTATAACTATCTTAAAGTACTATAATTGAATATTTCAATGTTATAGTTAAACCTCCATATTCCTATATGCTCCTGTGACTTAAAACAAAATTGAAATATGGTAAAACTTAGCAGTGTTTGTGCAATATTTTAGCAGCATCCAGTGTCTAAGAATATACCCAATTAAGATTTAAAACAAAGAATGCAAGGTTAGACTGAATCACCCTATAAGCCGACGACCGTTCACAAATATGCAATGTATAACAGCTAGCCATAAGAGGCTAAAATCTGTAGCAGCTAGCTGTAACGTATTTATGTTTCTAATGGCTAATGAAAATGTTTAACATAACTTAGGCTTTGTATTATCTGCGAAATCACTTCAGCCAATGCAAAGTTACTACGCGCAACAGTAAAGTTGAAAATATTCATAGCCTGAAACGTGTTCCGCACCCATAGTTTCCTAATGAAAAAACATTGCTTCGATATTATTAGGAGTAGGCCGCCTAAGCAAAGGTATAAGGTAAACCATTGAGCCAAATCGGCCCATTCATTGATAAGACCCGCGAAATAATTGTTTATTTTTGCCTGAAAAAAGGGTTTTTGACATCTAGTTTCTTTGAATCTATATTCCAATCGTCAGCAAGTCATAAGCACAGTTAAACTATGACTATAGATTTAAGACAAATCCGGCCAGGCATTGCCAATCTAAGACAATCTCGATAACAAGAAAATTCGAATCAATTTTGATCTGTGAAAAGAGGATTGCCTGGCAGAGCGAAGGCGATGCAGGATGGAACTGAGTCGCTATCTTGTAATCAATGTAGGTTTTCAGAGGAAAAGAAGATCGCCTGGCAGAGTGAAGGCGATGCAGGATGGAACTGAGTCGCTATCTTGTAATCAATGTAGGTTTTCAGAGGAAAAGATGATCGCCTGGCAGAGTGAAGGCGATGCAGGATGGAACTGAGTCGCTATCTTGTAATCAATGTAGGTTTTCAGAGGAAAAGAGGATCGCCTGGCAGAGTGAAGGCGATGCAGGATGGAACTGAGTCGCTATCTTGTAATCAATGTAGGTTTTCAGAGGAAAAGAGGATCGCCTGGCAGAGTGAAGGCGATGCAGGATGGAACTGAGTCGCTATCTTGTAATCAATGTAGGTTTTCAGAGGAAAAGATGATCGCTTGGCAGGTCAGACAAACTACTAAAAGAAATTACAAAACGCAGATATATATTGAGACTTCCCCAACTATAATAGTCCGTTAACAAGTTTGGCCTCGCGATGACAAAAAACATTTCCTTTCTACCATCCTATAATGACCAACCAAATCCCCATGTGAGATTCTCTCACGTGGTGGTTCATTTCCTGAACGCACGCAATTAATAGTGTTCGTTCAGATAATTCGATCAGCATGTAACGACCGTCTTCCATAGCGACCAACCAAAACCCCATGTTCAATTCTGTCACCTGACGGTTCATTTGCTGAACGCATACACTCGCTCGCGTTCGTTCAGCCAACTCTGAGTTTCGACATCAAACCAATAGTGTACTTGACATATGATGTGTTACCAAGATCCAGTGATTACCCTATCCTGAGCAATATGAACCTCTTCAAAGTTCCCATATTATTGCTGAATTAAGCTTTTTAAACCCCAGAGTTTATGACTGAGAATGTCGGTCGTAATCACGACGTATCATCCCTGTTTTTGTACCTACCTGTGACACTACCAATTTCTTGGACGTTAAAATGTAGGTAGTCCGCACACAAGCTGTTCTAGAGTTGGACCACCGAATCCAGACCCACTGGTTCTAGGACAATTACATCCAATGAGTGCTACGGTGTTTGGACTACCGCGGACTTTTTTATGTTCCAGGCGGTTTATAATGTTTAGCGTTAAATTCTCTCAGAATTTAACGCCACCATTCCACTTAGGAACATACGTAGTCTCTACTCGGTAGTGGTCCACGGACACGGTTGCGCTGTAAGTTAGGCGTACCATAAACAGCAGTGAGGTCAAAGCCGATAGGTTAGCAAAATGGGTTCAGGTTTATGGCTCTAGTTTAGACAATGTCGCTCATATCTGGGTCAGGGCGTCATCGACGCACTGAGCGTTTCACATTCTTCAGGAGACAAGGCCAAATTGATCAATTTATTCTCAGGTGATAGTTTGCAGCAGCAACGGTCGAAATAGACAGGAATCTGAAACTTAAACTGAACTGCATGTTTGCTTAACAGGAGATTCTGAATCGAATATTATAGCAAATTTCGGCGCAACTTTTGAGCGACGTAAATTAGGATGACCGTACAAGTTTAAACTAAATGACTACTTGAGCTCCAGCCGTATTTAGTTCTGAGCGCTATGAGTTCCTAAACACCCTTGATACATTCGTATAAAATTATACAACGTAAAACGTATATATATTGATAACGAATATGAATAAATATGAATAAATATGATATGAATAACGGATATATATACAACGTAAAACGAATTGATTATACATGAACGAGGTCCGAAGTCCTAGGGTGATAGCGGGAGTGTACTGGCGGGGAGGGGACATCTTCAGTGGAATCAACCGGTCGGTAGGAGGCTAGTCAGGAGGAAAAATTTTAGAAATTATTTTGGACTCAGAATTTTTCAAAATTTTTGCAATATTCCTAATTTTACCAATTTTACCCAATATTTGTTAATTTTGCTCAGTTTACCTTAATTATTTGCCAAATTTTGAGAGCACGTTCGGCGCAAATGGGGGTAAACGCACAGGGATATAGAGGGGGTGCACAGCGTCAGGGGTGGCAATCAGGTTACCTTTCGGGGAGGGGGGGGGGCGGGTCGATGATTCCTCGAGTCGGACCAACCCTCAGGGTTTCGTATTTTCATCTTCTCACCTATGCGAAGGTATGTATATTGAACATGTAAATTATTGGTGCATTTCGGGACCTTAACTGCCGAACCAGACGACAGCTTAAACAATAAAATTAGACCTGTCAACACTTTTAGGTGCCTGCATTTTATTATTATTATTAAGTATTTTCCACTTTGCGGTACAAATTTTACGTGCTCTGAATAGCAAATTGGAGCAACTAATCAATTATCTGATCGGAAGTCGTTCAGGGTTGTAGTATCGTTTTGACTTGATATAACAAAGTAGAGTTATAACTGTTTTTACTAATACTTCTGGGTTGTTATTAGGAAAATACCAACCTAATTTATTTCACAAAGGACTACATTTTCTGTTTATATACAGAATATAGATATATATAATATTTATAATATATATAATATAATAATATATATATTTATAATATATACATATAATATTATATATACATATATATGTTAATATATATTATATATAATTTATATAATTATAATATATATGGTTATATTAGCTGGAGCCCATAAGCGCATAAAGGTATATATTCAATTTAATTTGCTACCTGTCAATTTCAATTATCCATTGACATTTTAACAGTAAGTTATTAATGTACAACGTATCTAATAGTTTTAGTGTGGTTATTTGTTGATAATTAAGTTGTTTCTTTGTGTCTTGAATGCTAATTTAGTAAGCACGGACAAGTTTTTACGGTGTAAACTTTTGGGATCGTTTAAAATGGTATGGATCAATCAATTATTTGCTATTATTTACACAACTAAACAATGGATGTGGATTCCGCATCGGGTTTTGCAAAAAAATGGATGGTTAGTGCGATCACATTACGTTTAGTCGCTCATCATTAATCAAGTATACACCTAAATTGATGGGCCGGCATTTTTACCGAGAAGAAAGTTGCTGGAATCGTGAGACATGCACTGGGATCTTTGAACAGGTTACGATTGCCAAATGAGTTTGAATTACACGCCGTAGGTATAGTTTGGAACTACGCCGTAGATATAGTATCCATGTTTTACACCGTAGATACCGATTGGATAATTAGACAATAAGCATTTGGAACATTTTTTCGGGAAATGTGACTAAATTGTTGTGTCTACCGAACACCAATCGTGTTGACCTAGTTTGTTCAGAAAATCTCTGCTTTAGTTATATATTATATAATATTTAACCAGAGATAGAATCGGGTCACCATTTTGTGACCGGTGACACACTGACTCGGGCATGGTAGTGACCCGGTCATGTTAGTGACGCAGTGACCGGATGACCTGGTGATCCGGTTATAGCAGTAACCTAATGACAAGGCTATTTTCCAAAGCATCCGAAGCATAATCTACAAATTCGCAAAAGACACGATCTTGGAAAATAGTTGAACATATCTGCTTGGCATGCCGCAATTGCAGACGGATTAATACATTTCAGTTTTGGTAGCGCTAGAGACATTCCTGGATAAAAGTAGGTTTTCAACCGATATGTCTGTTAGTTTCTGTGTTTTGAAAGTCGTTGCGTTGTCTTTTAACGTTGATTGTACGCTAATTGCAAGCAATTTGGAAGTATTTGCATATGAAAAGAATGAAAAAATAGAAGTGAGAAAGATTCAGATTTTTAAGCTCTGGCTTGGCTCTGCTCTGCCTGAACTAGGTCCGGTTCGGCTGGGATTTCACACACAGATACTATAGGCTCTGCCTTAGCTCGCCTCTGCATAAACCATGTCCCACTCGACTCTGTACTTCCGAAGGAAATTCAGTCTCGACTCGGCTCTTAGGCTCCTTCCTAATAATAGTTTGTGATTGAATAACTTATATTGTAAGAACCTTAATTTACAAACCAATAAAGAATCTATATGATTCGTTGCTTTTAGAACTTTTAAGAAGCGACCCTCGCTTTTCGAAACGCACTAGGCTCCGACAGATCCTTAGTTCTTCACACATCATGGCAGGAAAGACTCGGCTGTGCAAGCCAAGCCAATATTCAAACCAAGTCTAGGGCAAAAAATTTTATCTTTAGGAACACATATTTCTCTCAGGGACTTTATATTTTGCTTCCGTGATTCATGGAATAAACGTGCCCAACGAAGCATCCCTACACACTTCAACCAGTTCGTCGTCGCAGCGCTTGGTTAACATGCATTTGAGTTGCTTGCCAATGTGTTTCAGCGGACGAGTTGAGTAGATAAAAACTAAAGCTAATTAAGCCGGGTCAATGGCTCAAGGCATGCGACCCAGTGGTCCGGCTTACTTAGTGACATGGCGACCAGGTGACCCGTCGAAAGTGGTGACCCAAGAGACGCGGTGTCCCGTTCCATCTCTATATTTAACGTAGCTAGCTGTCCAAGGTCCGTCGACTTAAGGAGTAAGATGGTTCTGAGCGGGAAAGGTAAATTTATTAAAACCTCCAAAATGTCTATGGATTGTTGAAATTTGCTATAAAATACATAATTTGTTGCTAAAACTCTAAAATTTTTCGGACTTTGAGGTCTGACTCCTAGACAGGGGATAGCGACTACCCCGCCATGGCCACGTATAATATTTATAACCATTTGTTATATATATTATATTACCCAATATTTTAGGCCCTACCATGCATTCTCAAGGTCAGAGGTCCCAGTAGAGTGGCCGGTGCCGCAAGCGGTCGTCCTTCCAAGGCCAGTTAACCTGCCGGCGTGGGACGGTAGGGCAGGTGGACAGGTTGTTGACATTTTCGAAAGTTCATAATCTTCCCAATTTCGCTCAATTTTCTCGACTTTTTTCTAATTTTCCCACGTGTTTGCTAAAATGTACCGTAATTTTTGCACATTTTGTGCCTATTTTGTCAAATTTTTCCCGTAAAATGGGGGGTAGGGCAGAAGCCGCGTAGCGGGGTACTTGGCCTGACGGGGGTTGATAGCCGCTAGCTGTCAGGGGAGTCGGTACTCTGCGCGGACAAATCCGAGATTGGTAAGGTCCCCTACAGCGTCAGAGTCACCTAAGCGTAGGTGACTCTAACGCCTTATTTTATTTCCTCATATTTTACCTATGTGTTATCCGGCATAAAAACTCATCATAAATGAAGTTTAGTACTGTTAGTATTATCATGACTGCTGAGACGTTTTACTAACTAAATTTTCTCGCCCAATGACAGCTTACCGCACTCTGCTAAGTTGAGCATAATTTCAGGTTCACTAATTGCCTATATATGTCCTAAGGTTTACAATTTCAAAGAACTTTACCACTCCTGGCATAGGGTTATCAAATCAGTAACCAACCATTAAGGACCACGACCCCATGTAACCTGGATTCTGATTCATATTTTAAATATTTGCTGCTCATGCTAAACAGAAAAATAACTTTACCACTCCTGGCATAGGGTTATCAAGTCAGTAACCAACCATTAAGGATCAGGACCCCATGTAACCTGGATTCTGATTCATATTTTAAATATTTGCTGCTCATGCTAAACAGAAAAATAATGATCGTTTTCGCAATAACATTATCTATTACAATGAATAAATGATAAGACTTTTCACACCAAAGCACAAATCAGCCCAGTTCAGCGAGATATCTTGAGGCCCGACACCATGAAAAAGAATTGTTGACGAGTGTGACACCCGTGCATACTTATGTGCCTTTACGTACGATAATTTGGTCGTTTTTCGGCAGACCGACCCCCAAAGTTTGCAGGGGTACACCGAGGTTTCCTGAAGGCACCCAGATTTTAGATGAGGACTAGCAATCATTAATGCCTCCTCGTTGGTTGTTTGACTTCACAAGTAACCTTGGGAAGTAAGGGATAGTCTTAAGGAAACCTTGGAGGTACTCCTGTAATCCTTAGAGGCAGCCGAAAAACGAACACAATAACTACATGAAAGACATGAGTATGGTCTAGTGTCCATTTATGGCAGAATTCTATCGTTTAGCCTAACTATTCGCTATAAGGATATTATATTGCTATTTATGCTGTAGACGACCTCTCCGCCATGTCTGTGATCTTCCTTCTAACTGTACTTATTGTTGGTACAAACATACATTCGGTGTTGACAAATAACAATGACGCCAGCGAATGTAAGTTTGTTTAGAAACATCTGTTTCTATAGTGTCTGAATATTATATACCAGAAATGCTGTAAAGTGACCCGTTAGGTCGATTTAAGGAAGCGCCTAATCTAAAATATTAAAAAAATCCGGATTCGCAGAAACTATCAATTTCTTAAAATTCTAATGGTTCATAGTAGGAAATAGCTTAGTTTTTATAAAGCGGTATGATTTGAAAATTGCTACAGCTTTGTTCTGGACTTTTTTTGGTCACACAACACTGCATGAGATTTTTACTTACGTCCACATTTTGACGAGATATTATCTGAAAGATATTTTCGTATTCACATATATATACAGAAATAAATAGGCTTTATTTTACGTTAACGGTCGAGTTTCTAAACTTAGGCAAAAAAATATAATTTTTTCCAGTAACTCATTGTCAGCGTGCCTAAAAGTAGCTAATACACCAAAAAAATTGTCAGCGTTGACGCACCAAGAAAAAATTAGCTCATGACAACGTTTAGTGAGCGTAAAATGCAACTGTTACAATATAAGAATACAATTAATACAAAGTCGTAGTAATAGCAGTAAATATATCTTTCAGAGCTTTAAATTACGGTGACGTCAAAACCTCTTTTGTACACTAAAGACTTATTACATGGTTTGCGGGTAACTTAGAGTAGATTGTTTGAAATTGCTTTAGCAAGGTTTTATTGCGTTTGTCCGTGTCTCAGAAGCACAAACTTGTTGGAACCATATTACTTTGTCTGATAGTCATAGAGAATGCCGCCGGCTCGACAGACAACGCCACTACCAACTTTAAATCGCGGAAGCATTAAAATTTCAGCTATTTTCTGTGCAAATACAGTACACATGTGAAATTGGATGGTACTGATAAACTGCATGTAAATTATGGATACGCGATGGAAGCAAATTTCGGATTGGCTGGAGTAACTGTAGCATCTCACTACGCTAGAATACATAGCGTAGCTGAACACGCTGTGATCGGGACCTGTGGTGTAATGGTAGCAAGCTAGTCTTGAAAGCCAAAGATCCGGTTCGAATCCCGGCTGGTCCAATGTATGATCACTTGTTGAAATGATGTGGATCTTTTCAGTACCCACCCCCCGCCCACCCCCAACGCATTCTGGTAGTGACGTCAATAGATTGTTCTGGCGCTAGGAAGTTGCAAAAACTGTTTTTGCAGTTGTAAACTGGGGGAGTTAACTGGAAATTGTAAACACGATGTCTCTCAGCTCATTTTTCAATGGTATACATATTCACAAAATTGTACTGAACTGCTCAAAATATTTAAAATTTTATTATTCATTTATATTTAGTTGGATATGAAATGAATTTCATAGCCCGTTTCAGTTTAGTTTTTTTCATAAAAGTAGAATATATCAAAATCGCTGGTGGTCGCTATCACTCAGATACCCGGAAATAGGGAGTAGGTGGCAAACGCCATCCCTTGAAATTGACCTGGAGAGGCATACCCTTAGAAAAAACTGCAGATGATACTTTTTGTTTTTGTATATATGTACAAAGAATTTGGTTTTATTGCCATGTTTTTATCTAAACTTGTCGTTTCCGGTTCAGGAATGAAGGTCATGAATGCTTGGCTTACATTTGGAGTTTTCTTTTTGTAGGGTCAAAGGTGAAATGTCAAAATCGATGGCGTTCGCTGCCGTCTGATTCATGCTATTTGTTTTATACGACGGAAACAATGCCATGGGCAGACGCGCTTCGGTACTGCAACGAACTCGGCGCAGATTTAGTTTCGTTGGAACATGAAATCGAATCGCGTCGGCTAGCCGAGTTATTGCAATCGATTGATGTTAGCGAGAATGTAAAGACAAAGATTTAGTACAAATTTATTTATATGTACTAGGATCGTGCATAGGATTTAGTTACTTTGGAACATAAAGTCAAATCGCGTCGGCTAGCCGAGGTATTGCAATCCACTGATGTCAGCGAGAGTGTAAAGATAAATATTTAGTGCAAATTTATGGGCTATCATTTAGTTGCGTCGCTTGAATTAGGGCGGACCCAGGAGGAACCGTGGGTCGAATCCAGGCGGTGTTGTGGAGAGGATGTGGCGCGTCGGGGGAGAGGGTGCGGCAGCTTAGAAAGGGTGCGACACCTCGCGGTGAGAAGAATTCGGCGCCTCGGGGGACGGCTAACGGCGCCTTGGGGGAGTGTAACGGCGCCTCGACGGGAGGGTAACGGTGCCTCGCGCCGAAGAGGGTTCGGCGCGTCGGGGAGGGTGCGCGCCTCCGGGGGTGGGGCGGAGCGGGGTTTCGGCTCCACTTGTGGGATGTGGTGTCCGGCAGAAGGTGTACGAAACGAGCGCCTCGGGATTCCTCCACCGTAAATTCCTGGATCCTCCACTGTTTAAAAATTTGCTGGATATTTATTATAGGCGGCAAAATTGCCTAACCTGGGGATTTGCTGTGATCACAAAGACAGCGGTCCTGTGACGAGGCCCGGCCATTGCGCTGCCGCCTGGTTGAACCCTATATCAGTCTCTAGTCGAGATTTATCAACAGCTTAATTTCGTTGTCAGGGACCATGCATCCTCTACTCTTTAGAAATTTGTTGGATATTTATTATAGACTGCAAAATAACTATCTGCGTTTTGGATTTGCTGTCATCATGAAGGCAGCGGTACTGCAGCGAGGCCTCCGTTGGCACTGCCGCTTGGCTTAACCCTATGTCAGCCTGTAGTCGAGTTTCGTCAAAAAATAATAATTACGTTGTCTGGGATTCATTATCGTCCACTGTTTAGAAATTTGCTGAATATATATTACAGGTAGCAAAGAGCCACTTGTTTCAAGTTCTTGCTCGATTCGGCTTTTCGTGAACAGTACCCGGCTCGACTTTGAGCAGAATTTTTTCGAAAATTTTGGGCGCCAAGCGTGAACCAACGAGAAGTCAAAAAATCGAAAAAATTTTCATTAAACTGAAAGAAATTGATATTTTGCGACTCAGCACGTCGAGCTGAGTCAGAATGGTGCTAAAATTTCGGATGTACCTTCAAAATGGACCAATTTCGGGCTGGAGGATTCTAGAATGACCCTAATATCAATTGTAATAATTAGTGTTTGTTGTGTTAGCAAATACTTTTTTGAAACACATGCTAGGCTCTGGCTCTGTCCTTCAGACATCATTGCAGGCCCGGCTCGGCTATAGAAGTGAGCCGAATTTAGAGCCCAAATTCTCAGTTGTATCTGGAAGCTTCATCATTAATTTTTTCATTAATTTAACTCTGACCCTAAAGTATTTTTAGTGTATGTAAAAGGAATAAAACATGGTAACACTGCTACGATGTAACATGTAAAATACATATGTTTATTCTTGTAAAATTCTGGAACACGGTTGAAACAATATTAGTTAATGTTCCCTAAGTGTTTCGAAGTACGTTTTAATGCAAATGCTGCTGCTAGGCAAGGATTTCCAAAACTATAACCATTATAATAGCTCCAAAACCATACGAAATCTGCCAAAGTATTGAGCAACGCGCTCATAGAGACATATTACGTGCTAGTTTCCAAAGTTTAACAAAGCAAACGATGGTGCTTTATTAAATGACTACATATAGGATACAGACACGTTCACTGCATCAAAAAGATGATTAGCTGAAATGTATTAATTTGAAATGGTAAAATGTTAATGCTGATACTTCAACCATATTTTTTGTTTTTTTGGTTTTTTTTTGTTTTTATGTATTATTTGTGGGTATGTTATGCTGATAATTAACATATACCATATATACCAAAATGCAAATTAAACTTTTCTTTTAAATACAATATTTTATAAATTAAGTTTTACAATAAAAATTTTAAGCAGAGAAATAGATTTGTTTACACTATTTTTCACAACTGTATACAAAGTGTCTTAAAAATCATAGAATAGTTTTTTGAGATTTCATTATGCAACATAATTACCTGTTCATGGGGCATGTATGACCCTGCGCAAACTAAATGTAATGTGTTAAAGAGTGCAACGTTTAAAATATTGTAAACTCCTAAGCTTGCAGATAATGCATAACTGCCGTTACTTTATGTATATGCTACTGCATAAAACGACCCTACATGCCCTTAACATTTTGGCAGTCGTCATATGTTTTGTAGCTATTATAATGGTTAGAGCTTCGAAAAACCTTGTGTGGCAGCAGCATTTGCATCAAAACGTATTTCGGAACACTTAGGGAACAATAACTAATATTGTTCCAACCTTGTTCTAGGATTTTACAAGAATAAACGTATGCATTTTACATGTTACATCGTAGCATTGTTAGTTTGTATGCAAATATGGAGTCATCAGTAATTGCTAAACGTAACTCTGGAACGGCTTAAGAATAGAATATGAACTATAAGGTCTAAATAACTAAACTCTGCAACACTCAGCGATAAATTTGTGTATTCGGTTTTTTATTTGATCACTAACTAGAAAAATCTTATCAAATGTTTGATTAATGCCACACTCAACGCACACAGACAACATTTCTGCAAATAAAATTTCATCTATGATTTGCCAATTCTGATCCTACAGATCTAAATTTTCTAAACCAACCGTGTTTAGATGTCGAAAGTCTAAAATATATTGCTGCTAAATATTTAGAGCACCTAGTTTTGTTTTACAATTGAACGGTGATATCTCAAATGTTTACAACTCGGATTTCATTTACACAGACACATATTTGATGAGTATAATTATCATGCATGCTCATAGTGAGATAAAACGGATTACCCCTCCAAAGTGTCGGACACCACTGCCTAGGCACGAAGCGCCCATCTTTCTGCCCTCATCCCGCCCCCGGTGCCGAAGACAAGCCATTTGCAAATCCCCGACGCTGAGGATAAGCTAATTTGATAATTTCAAAGGGTACAAAAATTTATATTTACAAAATGTTCATTACAGAATGTATGGATCCAAACTGATCTTGTGGCGGTATTTGAAATGTGTGGATTCCTGTCGAGCCTGAAGGGCTGTCAGATATAAACGTTTTGTAGCTCGTTAACTTCGCTTTAATCATAGTCGAAACTTGGTAGTTCAATAGGATAAGTTTTGCTTTCGAGAGCGATATGTATAAGATACCGCACTGTGGTTTACCATATTTTCAAATATCTTGTTAGTAGCAGCTGGGGCTTACAATATATAATTGTGACAAATTCTCTAACAATCATAAATAAAAACAGCTGGTCGAATCGATGTCGGCGAGAGCTGACAAGTTTTATCTTGACGCGAGCTGATGCTGTTTTAAGACTTAGATATCTCGCTTCACACTTCATATATTGTCATTAAAAACCCGATTTTCAAAGATATAAGTTATAAAACTTGTTAATTTCCTAATTTTTATTTTATCCTGTGTAAATCTTGCACAAATTCACATGTAAGTTTCACATATAGAGGTATAAAATCTATTGCGTCCATCGTCCTTGCTGCGACGCTGAACTACCCAGCTTTTAGGCCTAAATTTCAAATTCTTTGGATCTCATCCGGTACTTGCTTCTTCCACTTAGGCGTAAATATTTATTGGTCCAAATATTGATTCCCATCTTTTCGAGACACTACAAGTTTAGACAATTTACGCTATAAAAAACTCATTTAATATTTTCAAAGAGTCACTACGGCTGTTGGGATGGCGCTTAGTATTATTTAGTTATTCCCAGCAATCATGTCGGTGGTTTGGCAATACAATATTTAATTACGATGAACTCGGTGACACTCATAACTCATAGGCGGCTGCTCGGATCAATTTGGTGAGGGCTCAATAGTTTTGTCTTGATGCGAACTGAGGCTGTTTTGAGGCTTCGATTTCTGGCTACACATTTTGTGGTATTGTCGCTGAAAAAACCTACTTTCAATGTTTCACGTTATAAAACTTGTAAATTCGCTAATTTCGAGACACTACAGTTTTATGCAATTTACGTCATAAAAATTATTTCGAAGGAGCTCTACGGTAGTTGGGATTATGCCAGTCGGGGCGCTTCGTATATATGAATTAAAAAAATAGTTATCTTTAGTCGTATACCGCCATATGTTACACGTATTTTATTCGATCCGACGGGTGGTTATCAGCATAGAAACGTAAATTTTAAAAGTATCCCTATTTTAATATTTCTCTATTTCGGACGAATGCAAAAATAAAATGTAAGATTATGCTTTAAATTCATACCTAGCTAACTTCCTAATCAGCATACACAGTCCAAAATGTGATAATTTTAAACAACTTACTATACAGTTTGAAGCACTACAGTATAAAGTATGAATTATACTGAACGTTGAACTCAATGACGGTTTCAACTGAAAATCTAGTGTCATTTTTTGCGTTTAGCTATGGTACACAAGTGGACAGAGACTAAGCGGTAATAGATGGATTTGGAGTTCAACGTCGGAAAATTCAAGCTTAACCTATGATCAATGGACGTCATCATATTATGGAACCGATTTCGACAGCAATCAAACTAGCAACTATTATATCGGGCTGAGTTTGAATAAATTTGGAGACGTTGTTTTGTAAGTTTTCTCCTTCAAATGTAATCGCTTAGGCTTTCCAAGAGAAGCTAGTATTCCTAAGCATATAATTATAACTTATAAACTGTTATAGCAATTCGTGTAATATAACATTATGACAAAAGCTCCTCGTAATCCATGCCTAAAATCTATTTAAATTTAGTGACTATATATAGTTTAAATTTAAATAATATATTTTAAGCATGGATTTCGAAGGTTTTTGTCGTACTGCTAAATTTTGTTTTTATATTACTAAGACTGTACTGAGATACAATTCCTAAAGGGGTGTTGACACGCACAAACTTTTTGCATAAAATATGATCAAAATTAGGAGTCATCTATTTGGCAGTTTTACCGAGTTTAAACGTCTGAACACTTTTGAAACAATTATAGCATATTACTTTAGTCAATCAGGAACAAATAACATATCTTGAAAAAGATTGAGCTCAAAATTTGAGTTCAAATTTTGAAGCAAGACTGTTTACCTTATGTTTCAATTACAAAGCATAGTCAAATTTTGATCAGAATTTGTACTCAAATTTTGAGCTTTAATTTGAAGCCAAAAGTTTGAGCGTGTGATCACGCCTTAAACAGTTTGATTTTATTTCAGTTTAATTTTTATTTAAACCTGGAGCTGTCATATTTATATACTACATTTTGAATCATCATACAACCTTTCCCCTTGTTTTGTATACTCTATAAAATTAGAAGTATTGCATAATCAAATTTATATATATATAAATATTGATAAGTATCAATATATATATTAATATATATATAATAGGTGATCTCTGTATGTTTAGCTGCACATTTGCAGTTTCGTACGGGTAAATACAGCAGCTTTCATAATAAGCCTTTTGAAAATCATTATTCAATTACAAAACGCATGTTTGTGCAAGTCATTTGTAAGTGCCATTAAATAATAATAACTGAATGGCGATATTTTATTGTCAGTGTATGTTGATCCTGGTCAAAGAAATCTGAGGCGTGTTACGTTATAACGCTAGAAAAAGGAACAACTTTAGTAGTGCAATTGCCTAACGATGCAGGCAAACCAGGTATAACATATTTGGTTCATAGTCGCATCGGCCAAAGTAACCCTGAGGGGCGGAAATAAAATAGACGCCATGCCGTTCTCGATATACTAAGCCTAAGCCTTAGTGTCAGCCTAAGCTAAGATCCTATATAAGACATACACTAAGCCTCGGTCGGAGGGCGCCCGCCCCCGAACCCCCGGCTCTAAGCTGTTCTTTTTTCTAACGTTATAATGTACCGCCCCGGCGCCCCTCGGGGTTACTTGCGGAGTCGCATGTATTTTTGTGCCACAATCTCGCTTGTGTAATGCTTCTTGTTGCAATAGAAGAACATAAGTGCAAACTTTTTCTAATTTAAACGAGTCATTTCTGTTTCCGCAACTGCATACACCAGTGCAAAATGCATGCTATTTGGATTTATGTGCCTTAAAATATATTTACGCAACATTACAGTTTCCAGTATATAATTATTCTCACACCAGGTTCAGGCGGAGTGGCACAGTCGTTCAGACTCATTTTAAAAATGAAACTCACTCGTTTAATCTATTTACAATTTTTAATATCTCTAAACAAACCATTTATTTTTATTCAAAGGGTCTTTATAAAAATTTTCAATGAATACTTTTAATGTTGTATAGATTGGGTGTTCACTCAAAAAGTTTTTTCTATTCGTTTGTCGTTGTTTTAGCACACCGACTCAAGGCGACAACAGACATCGATTTATTTGCGAAATTCGAAAACGTGATTTATTTCAGCTTCAAAGTACTGTGGACGGTAAGGGTTGGTTCTTTAAAAATTATTGCTAAAACTTTTGAGTGGTCAAATTCTCGTTCACCAGCCGAAAAGCTTTCCGCTTACTTGTAACAGTTGTAATTTTTATTATAATTCTTGACAAACCAGTTGTACCATATAGGTTCACTCTAAAAATGAAAGATTTTATTAAATTTTTACGTCTCAACTTTAGAAAATTTAGTCTGATGTAAGTCTGATAACAAATTATTAATTAGGTGTCCCGGTATTCTAGCTATTGTTTTGTTGCTGATTACAAGCCTAGTCCAGGGTGCCCAGCGACCGGCCACCATGAAATACCAGGTTTTCCCAGGTATTTTGGCTGAATTCCCAAGTTTTCCCAGGTGTAACAGGAACAGTTCCAATCTCACTAACTCACACGAGGACGTGACACTGACGTTACGCGATCGTAGTGCTCCGGTCTTGCGAGACGAATGAGCAGTGACCACACAACGCGCGCAAGTGAACCGTACAGCAGGGGTAGCATTAGGTTCGCTGTCTGAAGCGGTCAGATTTGGCTTCTTGAACATCGTGGCCAATGTTAAATGCAATATGGCGCATATTTAGTATGTCGATTTGCCAAATTTCTACGTGCATATTTAGTAGAAGGCATAGCGGCAGCTATGATCCGCCAGAACGTGTTATGTTGGGTATCTCATTTGCCAAATGTCTACATACTTCCCATAAAATTCCCAGGTTTTTTCAAATTTCCCAGGTTTTTTGTTTTTATATAACGACTCCACTAATTTTCCCACGATTTGCCAGGTCGATTTTGCTATCCCAGGTTTTCTCAGGATTTTCCAGGTGCTGGGCACCCTGCTACTCTATGCAATAACAGCCATCGTGGGTTGATTAAACCCAGTTTTCAAACAATTTTTGTATATAATTTCCAATGTGTTTGCAGTTTAAATTTTTTTGGCTAACAGTATGGGATTTGAATAAACGTCTGCATGATTTAGTAATTTTTTAATTTTCAATGTTTTTTTAGAATTTCGACTACCCGACAATGTGCGCATACCCAAACTCACTCGCCCTCCTGACGATACGATATACTATCGAGATGCGACTGATAAATATGTTACGTTCGATTGCACCACCAATATTCCTAGTACCCGGCTGAACGTCAGCTGGTTCCACAGCGCAAACGGTATTCAGAAAGTAAGGCGATGTTTGAATATTGTCTGTAGTATCGAATCACGCTTAAGTTTTCCTATTTTTTTATACAACAGAATTATTCAATCTTCAGTTCTAGAATTCAAAGCTGGCCAAAGCATTTACAGAAAGCAAACACAATTCTGTCATTCATGGTAAGCAACCCCAGTTCTGACCTTCATATCGCTCAAGCCGGGTTCCGGCATCCATAAAACTCAAGCCCAGTTCCCACATTAATGCCAGTCAAACCGGTTTCCAGAATACATAGAACCACATACGTTGGTCCAGCGTCCATAGAACTCAATTCCGGTTCCAGCATTTATTTCATTCAAACCCGGTTTCGTTATTCATAAAGCATAAATCCAGTTCCGGCATTCCCAGAAGTCAAACCCGGTTCCAGCATTCAAAAAACTTAAAGCTAGTTCCGTCATTCGTATACTCAGACCCGGTTATTGATTTTGTAGAATGCAAGCCCAGCGTCGGTATTCTTGATAATTAAAGTCATTTCCATATATAATAGAATCATATACTCGGGTCCAGCACCCATAGAATAGAAAACGCGGTTCCAGCATTCATACTGCTCAAACCCGTTTCCGCCTTTCATAAAGCAGAAACTCAGTTCCAGCATTCATGTCAGTCAAACCTAGTTCCGGTATTCTTAGAACTCAACACCGGTTCCGGCATTAATACTAGTCCAACCTGGTTCCGTCGTTCATAAAACTCAAACACAGTTCCGGCATTCATGCCACTGGGACCCAGCTCTAGCGTCCAGAGAACGCAAACTTCGTTCCTCTGGAACTTGGTTCCTGAATTCATAGAGCTCAAACCCAGTTCCGGCATCCATATTCATACTTATTAATGATGTTATCCTGAATTCATATAACCTCATATGTAGGTCCAGCGTCCATTGAAATCAAATCCGGCTTCACCATTCCTACGCCTCAAACTCAGTTTTGTTCTTCATAAAGCTCAAATCCAGTTCCGCCGTTTACAAAAGTCAACAGTTCAGCGTAACTTCAGC